>JACXGK010007422.1:11132-25647 GCA_016801125.1 Novumbra hubbsi | reverse complement strand
AATTGGGTTGTAGTGTTCTTACTGTGCTATGAGATTGCACACACTACATTTAATGCTTTAGTATATCCGGCCCAAACACTCCCTCCAAATGCTCCTGGCCCGGCCCCTCTGTCAAATTTTAGAACCCATTGTGGCCCGCGAGTCAAAAAGTTTGCCCACCCCTGGGTTAGGGTCATACTGGACTGATAGAGTGGGTTAGGGGTTAGGGTCATACTGGACTGACAGAGTGGGTTAGGGTCATACTGGACTGACAGAGTGGGTTAGGGTCATACTGGACTGATAGAGTGGGTTAGGGGTTAGGGTCATACTGGACTGATAGAGTAGGTTAGGGGTTAGGTTCATACTGGACTGACTGAGTGGGTTAGGGTCATACTGGATTGACAGAGTGGGTTAGGTGTTAGGGTCATACTGGACTGACAGAGTGGGTTAGGGGTTAGGGTCATACTGGACTGACAGAGTTGGTTAGGGGTTAGGGTCATACTGGACTGACAGAGTGGGTTAGGGGTTAGGGTCATACGGGACTGATAGAGTGGGTTACGGGTTAGGTTCATACTGGACTGACGGAGTGGGTTAGGGGTTAGGGTCATACTGGATTGACAGAGTGGGTTAGGTGTTAGGGTCATACTGGACAGACAGAGTGGGTTAAGGGTTAGGGTCATACTGGACTGACAGAGTGGGTTAAGGGTTAGGGTCATACTGGACTGACAGAGTGGGTTAGGGGTTAGGGTCATACTGGATGGACAGAGTGGGTTAGGGGTTAGGGTCATACTGGACTGCAGAATACTCAACGTGTGAGGTTTAATCCTATTTTTCTTTGGTCTTTGTGTCTGACGGATATTTTCAACCAAACTGATTCTCTCCTTCCCTCTCTCTGTATGAGTGTGTGTGTGTTTGAGTGTGTGTGTGTTTTTGTCTGCGTGTGTGTGTGTCTGTGAGTTAGTGTATGTGTGAGTATGTGTGTCTGTATGAGTGTGTATGTGTCTGTGCAAGTGTGTGTGTTTGAGTGTAAGTGTGTGAGTGTGTTAATGTTTGTCTGTCTGTGTGTCAGTGTGAGTGTGTGTATTTCTTGTGTAGCTGGAAGACTCTGCTACAGCAGCATTGTCTGTGGCCTTGTAGCTCGAGGCACCAGAAGATATGTGTTTCTGACAGCATCCCAAGAAGCACCCTAACCCAATGTAGCAAACCACCGCACAGGGCGAAGTTTGGGACACAGGCATGGCTCTGTGGTGTTTGGGATTTTCAAGTCGTCCTGGAGAGATCCAGGCGGCATCGGGCGGATTAAGTCGATGCCCACGGGTACTGACTCTACCCACTCCACAATTAGTTCTGATATTGCCACGGTGACAATGGAGGCTTTCAGTTCCTGGGCTTGGGAGACATGTTGTGTGTGTCTTTCTCTCTCTGCCCTGATCTGGGCCACTAACCGACTACTGTCACACGCCAAGTGAAGGAATAACAACTGTCTGCCGGGAGTCCCGGCGTCTCAGGCTGCGTTGTAACTGTAATTACACCGGGATGTACTAGAGAATTAGCGGATGCTAGCTACGGTGTAGCTATTAGATCCAGGGGTTTAGCATCACAGCGTCTGTCAGCTGATGAGAATTAGCCGCGAGGTGGTTGGTAATAGTTAGCTGCTGTATTTTAGCGGCAAGGTGTTTGCTAGCTGGTGTAATTTAGCGGCATGGTGGTTGCTAGCTGCTGTTATTTAGCGGCATGGTGGTTGCTAGCTGCTGTAATTTAGAGGCAAGTTGGTTGCTAGCTGCTGTAATTTGGCGGCAAGGTGGTTGCTAGCTGCTGATATTTAAGGGCAAGGTGGTTGCTAGCTGCTGATATTCATGGGCAAGGTGGTTGCTAGCTGCTATAGTTTAGCGGCAAGTTGGTTGCTAGCTGCTGTTTTTAGCGGCAAGTTGGTTGCTAGCTGCTGTAATTTAGCGGCAAGGTGGTTGCTAGCTGCTGATATTTAAGGGCAAGGTGGTTGCTAGCTGCTATAATTTAGTGGCAAGTTGGTTGCTAGCTGCTGTAATTTAGCGGCAAGGTGGTTGCTAGCAGTTAGCTGCTGTAATTCAGAGGTAAGTTGGCTGCTAACAGTTAGCTGCTGTAACTTGAGTTACAGTAAGAAGGTTATTTGCTATTAGATACCATGGTTCAGCATCAGCTTGGCGGATTATCATTGTATTATAATATTATATAAAAACCTATAACTACTACCCACTTTTCTTGGGTAATGCCTGAAACTTAATACAACTGGTTACTGGATAAACACCTACAAATCTAAAACGAATCCTGAAAAGCCACACATTTAAACCTAACAATATCTCCAAATAGTAAACATCAACGTAAACTTTAACCTTCACCTAAAGCCTAACATGATTTGCCATGGATCCCTATACCTACGAGGACTTCTGGTCTTTCAACACGTACGGACACACAGAACGTAAACAAGACCAAGCGTGTACTACCACATGACGTGACGACCTGGGGTGAAGAGCCCCCAGGCCCACTTTCAGCTCAGCCACCACAGGGAAAGACCAGAAACCTTCACAGTCAAGGGTGACCCGTCTGGATGTCGACAGTGGGAGGGGAAATCATCCATCACACCATAAATAAGACAGTCCTTTGTATGACAACGACAACATGAAGTGCTGCAGCAGGAAGCCATTCAGTCCGTTAAGTGAAAGCAGGAAGGGCCCCTAACTGTTTACTATCATACTGACTCTACTGTAGCCTATCATACTGTAGTCTATCATACTGTGCTATTCTGCACTCTATTGATCTCAACTGTGCTCTACTGTTCTCTACTGCACTCTGCTGTGTTTTACACTACTCTAATTCACTCTACTGGACTCTGTAATACTGTGCTAAACTGTTCTCTACTCTACGGCACTACATAATACTCCAAAATACAATGCTCTAATATAGTTCCATAATATAGTTTAATATAATTCATTATACTTCAATAATATAGTATAATATCATTCAAGATAGTTATAAAATATATTAAAGTAGAATTCTAAGTAGTTCCATAATAATATAATATATTTTCTTAACTTGTCTATGGATTCTAATACACATTTAGTAGCACAGAACTAGCTATCACACACAGACAGACAGACACACACACACACATACAGAGCAGATAGAAAGCATTCAGTGACTGACTGGCCTTCTCTCATATTAATATGCTTGGATTTAGATAACATCAGTAGTGAACTACAGAGAATGAAGAAGAGGAAAAGGGGGTTATTGAAGGAGGAAGAAAGAGGAGAAGAGGAGGAGAAGAGGGTTATTCAGGGAGGAAAAATAGAGACAGGAGAGGAGGAGAAGAGAAGAGGGATCTTCAGGGAGGAAAATAACAAACAGGAGAGAGGAGAGGTGGGTACAGCCATGGAGGTTGTGGAAAAGAGAGATGACACAGTCATCGTCCACAGTCCCCGTCCAGGACCCTGTCATTCTAGACACAGTCCCCGTCCAGGACCCTCTCATTCTAGACACAGTCCCCGTCCAGGACCCTGTCATTCTAGACACAGTCCCCGTCCAGGACCCTGTCATTCTAGACACAGTCCCCGTCCAGGACCCTGTCATTCTTAACACTGTCCTCGTCCAGGACCCTCTCATTCTAGACACAGTCCCAGTCCAGGACCCTCTCATTCTAGACACAGTCCCCGTCCAGGACCCTGTCATTCTAGACACAGTCCCCGTCCAGGACCCTGTCATTTTAGACACCGTCCCCGTCCAGGACCCTGTCATTCTAGACACTGTCCTCGTCCAGGACCCTCTCATTCTAGACACAGTCCCCGTCCAGGACCCTGTCATTCTAGACACAGTCCCCGTCCAGGACCCTGTCATTCTAGACATCCAGACCATGTGGATCTGTTGATTGCATTACAGATATATCATGATTCATCATCCTGCCTCTTATTAGATTGATTCCACATCCCCCTATTTATAACCCCGGGGGCGGTGGGTGTCTGGATCCGTGCCACCCAAGCCACCACGGGCAGGCAGGGCCTGCTGAATGATAATGTGTCCTGTAAGGCTGGCACACACTTTGTGTGTGTGTGCTCCAACCTGATGTTTGTGTGTCCTATAAAACGTTGGCCACACAGCAGGAGGCAGGGCTGTCAGGATGATTTGAGCCGAGCCCACATGGATCCCCAGTGGACTCTGACTCTGCATTTCTCACTCAGCAGCTGTATGTTGAGGGGAGCAGGGAGCCAATGCAGTTATAGGAGAAGGCGCTGCCAAAGGGAGATAATGAACAGTAAGATGAGAGAAGTACCCGTTAGAGGAGGAGAAGGACAGTTAGAGGAGAAGGAACAGTTAGAGGAGGAGAAGGAGCCATTAAAGGAGGAGAAGGACAGTCAGATGAGGAGAAGTGACAGAGGAGGAGAAGGAACAGTTAAAAGAGAAGGAACAGATAGAGGAGGACAAGGAACAGTTAGAGGAGGAGAAGGAACAGTTTGACGAAGAGAAGGAACAGTTAGAGGAGGAGAAGGAACAGTTTGACGAGGAGAAGGAACAGTTAGAGGAGGACAAGGAACAGTTAGAGCAGGAGAAGGAACAGTTAGAGGAGGAGAAGGAAAAGTTAGAGGAGGAGAAGGAACAGTTTGACGAGGAGAAGGAACAGTTAGAGGAGGAGAATGAACAGTTAGAGCAGGAGAATGAACAGTTAGAAAAGTAGAATGACAGTTAGAAGAAGAGGAGCAGTTAGGGGAGGAGATGAAGAAGTTACAGGAGAAGGGACAGTTAGATGAGGAGCTGGAACAGTCAGAGGAGGAGAGAGCAGTTAGAGGAGTAGCAACAAGTAAAACAAGGGAAACCACACTTAAAATGAAAGGAACCGTTAAATGAGGAGAAAAGCCAGAGCAGGAGAAGGAGGAGCTAGGTCAGGCACTTTCTTCCACCTCCCCAGGCTCAGGCGTTTTTCTGGGATCTGACTGCTGAGATGCTCTGGCTGGGTGTGTGTACGTGTTCAGCAGCAAGAATCACGCACCCCAACTCTCAACGGGTAAGCTCTCTACAACAACCATGGATCTAACAGAAACAAACCTGTCAGGAGGGAGAGGAGGGGCGATGGTAGGGAGGAGAGGACAGGAGTATGAAGGAGAGACGGTCCTTCACACCAAACAGACTACGACAGACTACAACAGCAAACTGTTTCACTCTGTCGTAGCCTCACAACCTCAGTCTCACTCCCTCACCATTTCACACTATATTCATCTATGCTGGTGAACTACAGGTATGCTATATTCATCTATGCTGGTGAACTACAGGTATGCTATATTCATCTATGCTGGTGAACTACAGGTATGCTATATTCATCTATGCTGGTGAACTACAGGTATGCTATATTCATCTGGACTGGTGAACTACAGGTATGCTATATTCATCTGGACTGGTGAACTACAGGTATGCTATATTCATCTATGCTGGTGAACTACAGGTATGCTATATTCATCTGGACTGGTGAACTACAGGTATGCTATATTCATCTGTGCTGGTGAACTACAGGTATGCTATATTCATCTGGACTGGTGAACTACAGGTATGCTATATTCATCTGTGCTGGTGAACTACAGGTATGCTATATTCATCTGTGCTGGTGAACTACAGGTATGCTATATTCATCTGTGCTGGTGAACTACAGGTATGCTATATTCATCAGGGCTGGTGAGCTACAGGTACGATATATTCATCTGGACCGGTGAGCTACAGGTACGATATATTCATCTGTGCTGGTGAACTACAGGTATTCTATATTCTGTTGATCGTGATCCTGATGTTTGAGGAAAGGTGAACAGAAAAATGCCACCACTAATAAATTTGTTGATTTACCCTAACAACAAACATGTCCAACCGTATGCAATCTGAAAAAAAGAGAAATAAAATGTACGCTTTTCGTGGGATAGAGACAATACACCTACAAAACCTTAATTAACACAATAATTATAATCTGCATAATGTAACGAACCCTATAAAACAATTCATACTTTATACACCAAAACTCCTTTTGCTGGAGAATTTATAAGATATTGCATCAGTGCATCTGCAGGAAGAGACTAGGTGGGGCGCCACTCAACTCCTGACACCATGACCCTTCTAACTAACCCTATTAAGGCAGAGGTCAAAGGGGAGGACACTAAGGGCTCTATTCAGTCATTCAGTCAGATAATTACAGGTCCGGAGAGCAGTAGATGCTGCATGTATCAGCTCCATTGAAAATGTTCGGTGTGGTAGATGTAGTGTGTGGTAGATGTAGTCTGTGGTAGATGTAGTGTGTGTTAGATGTAGTGTATGGAGGTTGTGTTATTTGGTTTATGTAGTGTGTGGTAGTTGTCGTTTGTGTTGGAGGTATTGTGTGGTAGATGTAGTGTGTGGTAGTTGTAGTTTGTGTTGGATGTAGTGTGTGGTAGATGTAGTTTGTGTTGGATGTAGTGTGCTGGTAGTTGCAGTTTGTGTTGGATGTAGTGTGTGGTAGATGTAGTTTGTGTTAGATGTAGTGTGTGGTAGATGTAGTTTGTGTTGGATGTAGGGTACTGGTAGTTGTAGTGTATGTGAGTTAGTGTGTGGTGGTTGTAGTGTCTTGTAGATGTAGTGTGTGGTGGTTGTAGTGTGTGGTAGATGAGGTGTGTGGTTGCTAAGAAGAGAGTTATAATGAGAGTAGCTGCGTTGGGGCTGTGTCCAGTTTAAAACCATGGGAGCCCTCACACACACAACTCTTTCTGCGAGTCTCTGGCACTGGCTGGGAGTCGTAAAGAAGTGATTTATGCTGTTTAACAAAGACATCCCTGTTTAAGACATACAGCAACACTCAGCCTGTTTCAGCACTCCATCATACCAGAGTTATGACACTAACCAGGAAGGAACTGTCACAGGAAGCCAACTATGCAGCAACAGACCAGTCATATGATAATAATACTGGGGCTGGTAGAGATCTGCTAGTCAGCGTAGGTCAAAGAGCAGATTCAAAACAAAACAAAACAAAAATCTCCAAAACAATATTGTGGCCGGCCCATCAGATAAATTACATTTGGAAGAGCGATATAGTAGCTGGCCCATCAGATAAATTATAGTTTGAAGAGCGATATAGTGGCTGGCCCATCAGATAAATTATAGTTTGAAGAGCGATATTGTGGCTGGCCCATCAGATAAATTATAGTTTGAAGAGCGATATAGTGGCTGGCCCATCAGATAAATTATAGTTTGAAGAGCGATATAGTAGCTGGCCCATCAGATAAATTAAAGTTTGAAGAGCGATATTGTGGCTGGCCCATCAGATAAATGACATTTGGAAGAGCGATATAGTGGCTGGCCCATCAGATAAATGACATTTGGAAGAGCGATATAGTGGCTGGCCCATCAGATAAATTATAGTTTGAAGAGCGATATAGTAGCTGGCCCATCAGATAAATTAAAGTTTGAAGAGCGATATAGTGGCTGGCCCATCAGATAAATGACAGTGAAGAGTGGTATAGTGGCTGGCCCATTAGATTTGTGACAGTTGCAAGAATGATATAGTAGCTGGCCCATCAGATAAATTAAAGTTTGAAGAGCGATATAGTGGCTGGCCCATCAGATAAATTAAAGTTTGAAGAGCGATATAGTGGCTGGCCCATCAGATAAATTAAAGTTTGAGGAGCGATATTGTGGCTGGCCCATCAGATAAATTATAGTTTGAAGAGCCATAAAGTGGCTGGCCCATCAGATAAGTGACAGTCACGACCCCTGGGTCCCTGGGACTGACAACAACACGGGGGGAGAGGGAGGAGAGATGGGGGAGGGAGGGGGGAGGGCCAGATGACAGGGAGATGAGAGAGAAAAACGAATGCGCCTTCTAAACCACAACACTTCAATAATACAGCATGCCACGGACACCCTGAGGATGTGCAGACAGTTAGGAGAGGCGATCAGCCCACTAGCCAACTCCAATTACAGAAGTCAGGCTATTAGAGCTAGCTAGTTAGCTAGCAACATAAATTGGCTGCCAACAACACTGAACCAGCGACTCCACGACAATCGAACACAGAGGACGTGCCATCCCAGACTGTCACAGTCATTATACAGAGCCAGGGAGCTAGCTCAACAAACAACGCAGGCTACGCATCACATCAACAATCAACATTGATTGAGCGCTAGCGAGCTAGTTAGTTAGTCAATTGGGCCTCAGCATTTTAGCTAAATAGCTTTTTAACTCAAATGAAAGGATGAGTTGTTTATCTCACAATCATAACAGGAAATAAGGCAAGGCCTTAAAAAATTTATTGACAGTGTAGGGAGTTCTTGTTGTATTGCAAATGCTGTCGTCCGGGAGGCTTTTAGCAGAACTTGCTATAACACAGATGGCTAAGAAAACCAGTGCTATCGATGAGTATGAGGGTCCAAGCTCAAAACATAAAAGAAAAGGAAGCAGAGAGACAGAAAGAGAGACAGAGAAAGAAGGAAAGAGAGAGAAGGAAAGAGAGGGAGAGATGCAATGAGAGAAAAACCAAAAGAGAGATGGAAAAAGATAGAGAGAGAGAAATACGGAAAAAGAGATGGAGACAGAGGGATGAGAGAGGGATTATTTGGGGTATTGAGGGTCACGGAGAGATTTAGGGTCAGAGCAGAAGACGACAGTGATCATCTCAGGACCTCCGGCTGCAGTCAACTCTGACCCCTCTAGGGCCCGCTGCACCCTGCAGAGGGCCGCGGCTAACAGCTCTATTTCAGACTGGCCCAGGAGTGCATCCCAAATGGCACCATATTCCCCACATAGTTCACTACTCTAGACTTAAACCCATGCAGAGAATGGGGTGCCATTTGGCTGAGGCCTCACTCAGGCTTGAAATAGCTCTCCTCCATAGGACCACACAGTGGACTCCAACGCCATGGCAACTTAACACTACACATTGTAACATCATCAAACCTCATACAGACAGGATTCAGAACAGCATCCCTTAGAGTGGGTGAGAAGGTGAGGCACGTTGTGGTATTTAGGTAAATTAGCTGTTTATTATTTAATGGTTGTTGTGTGTTGTTGTTTTTTACTTGTGAGCCCCTGTACAGACTTCTGACTGACTCGCTGTCTGCGGTTAAAATAGTACTGGAGACCCTAAACATGGGAACATCACTGAGCAAACACATCCATAACGTAAGAATAGCAACACTAAATATTTCAGAAGATGACCAACACATAGTGGTATTTCTAAAGTTGTTTTGTGGTTGAGAATCTCCTGACTCACTGGAGACAATAGCCAGTCAGATGCACACACACACACACACACCTCCTGACTCACTGGAGATAATAGCCAGTCAGATGCACACACACACACACACACACACACACCTCCTGACTCACTGGAGACAATAGCCATCCCAACACAAACACACACACACACACACAACCGTTCCAAAAAGCCCCACCGATCTTCCCGGTTTGATGAATAAATAAGGCGAGTGGGGCTGGTGATTTCTAATGGACCCACAAACAGCTCGGGTCCCCTTTGGGACGTGGCACTTCTCTTTAAAAGGATGTCGGGCGCATTTTGATCAAGGGGTTTGACTCCAGCTTTCCCCACCCAGTGAGGTGTGTGTGTGTGTGTGTTCGTGTGGGTGTGTGTTCGTGTGTGTGTGTCATGCACGCACATGAGCATTGCTGGCCTTGTTCCCAACAGGCGGCCAATCGGGTCTGAGAATGCGGTGAGCAGGAATTGACAGAGGAAGAGACAAGATGCAACATCGAGACTAATGCGTCTGGGGTGAGAAAACGAGGAGGAGGGAGCGAGATCTATACAGTCTGTGTTTGTTTCGTTGCCCTGATACGGAAGCAGAGTGCTTGAGAGGGCCTTTCAACAACAGCTGCTAAAAGATTCATGTTCCGATTTCAACAAAAGACTGTCACGACAGAACCCATAAATCTCTTTAGAAACATATCCTTCTATTATTGATGGAGTTAAAATGTTAATAAATGGTGAAAGGGTTCAGGCACTATGGTGTGAGGCTGTGGGCTTTTGGACTGATCAAAAGACCTTCCCGATGTCTGGAATCTGGTTGCAATGCTCTGACTGGCCAATAGAGGGAGAGAAAACCATGAGTGAGGCGACTGGAATGGAATATGGAATATTCCCAACACTCCCATGATTCTCAAGGATTCTAGAATTCCGAGAAAATAGGCTTGTTGTTGTTGTTGATAACTTGGACATCTTGTTGTGAGCAGCACGAAGCCAGAAACAGCAGGGAGATGGGAAGGATTTGGATGTAGTGTCAGGAAATAGATATTTTCAGGCTAAACTGCAAAGACGCACCACAGCTCTCACTCTAAATAACAGGCTGTAGCAGACACAGAGCTTTCACTGTGAAGGACATGCTGTAACAGACACACAGCTCTCACTGTGAAAGACATGGTGTAGCAGACACACAGCTCTCACTCTAAATAACACACTGTAGCAGACACAGAGCTTCCACTGTGAAGGACATGCTGTAACAGACACACAGCTCTCACTGTGAAAGACATGGTGTAGCAGACACACAGCTCTCACTCTGAATAACACGCTGTAGGAGACACAAAACTCTCACTGTGAAAGACATAGTTTAGCAGACCACAAGAAATATAATGTTTTGAAAAACTACTAAGTACTAGGTACCCCCTGTAAATCCCCCAGAAGCGCCTCTCGGTCCACCTCACCTGCAGTCCAGCTTCTCCAGTTCAAAGTGTGGGTTGAAGTTCAGGACGATGCGCTGGGAAGGTTCTGGAGCGGTGATGACCCAGCGACAGTTCTGGTGTGGCGGATACTCCAACGGGTATCCCGGGGTGGTGATGTAGCCGGCATCGCTGGCGTCAAAGTGCCCTCCGCAAGGCTCTGCTGACGGACAGAAGACACGTCCAATTAGCAGCGGTCAGTAACACGTCTGGCGACCAATAGACCGGTGCTGCTAGACTTTAGGAAAGCATTTAGGGCTCACAGTCGTCCTATTTTACACACTAACGGACATGTACTGACACAATTAGAAATCATCATTTGGCAAATCCCAATGTTTCTCCTGACCCTTTTCAGTTAAACCGCTGTGCCCTGTTTTGTCTTATTCTGTCATCATGTTTTCTTTTGTCTTGCTGTCTGCGTTTTTTCTATTCTTTGTACTGTGTAGTTGCGTGGCGTCTCTCAGTGTTTGGCTGTTAAGGCCTCTTTGTTGGTACTGTGTTGTTGCCATGTGTTCCCTTCCCGACGCTTGTCACCTTTACTCTCCCAGCCATTCCAACCCAGAACACCGGACTACGGCAGGCTGTAAGGGACAATCTCCTGCATTCTCCTGTGTGTCAACGGACTGATAGCAAACAGTAAACATTGGAACACATGGACCGGTACCACAAACCTGTCTGCCTCTCTGGGGAATAATCACCTCTTTATCTAAAGGTAGACCATTAAGACAGGAAGTGACAGACAGACAGGCAGTGTGTTAAGGGTCAGGGGTCAACCCAATGGTGTTACTTAGATGGAGTGGCTCATAAAGCACCCATTCTCCTCATCTACAAACACACACACAAACGCACACACAGGAAGAGCCAAGATAATCTGTCCATTCTCGTGTCCTCTCGCTCGTTCTGTGTATCGCATGCACAATGAATAAGCCCTTTATCTGCCAAATATTGTCACAATGGGTGGACTTTTCATTACTACTGGGCTTTGGGCGGAACAGCAGCCCAGACTGTTTAAATGTGTGTGACAGAGGCTTGGGAGGGTGGAAGGCCGACCCAAACCAGCTGGTTTCCGGCAGCAGAGTGGTTGACTGCAGAAGAGTGTTGGAACAGAGGTGAACACGTTTGGTCCTAAAAATAGACATGTTACTGTAAACCGTCTCCCTCTCTGTGCCTCGTTCCAGCAGACAGACCCACGGCAATATATAAACACACGCCATTCTAAAACACACCAAAACACACTCACACAAACACTAACGCAGGCATACTTGAATGTGTGCGCACTCACTAACACACGATACATTCAAGTAATATATGACAAGCTTGAAGTTCCTCCAGGTTCATAGGATGACACTGGTTAGAACACTAGAATATTGGAACACTACTTATAGAACACTAAAACACAAGCATGTTGAGACATTGGTTGGTTCTAGAATGCTACAATTTTAGAACACTAGAATCCAGGGATACTAGTTTTGAACATAGAAACACTTACTATACTAAAATACTGGGACACTTGTTCTACAACACTAGAATAATGGGACATTAGTTCTACAACACTAGAATAATGGTACACTAGTTCTATAACACTAGAATACTGGGACACTAGTTCTATAACACTAGAATACTGGGACACTAGTTCTATAACACTAGAATAATGGGACACTTGTTCTACAACACTAGAATAATGGTACATTAGTTCTACAACACTAGAATACTGGGACACTAGTTCTATAACACTAGAATACTGGGACACTAGTTCTATAACACTAGAATACTGGAACACTTGTTCTACAACACTAGAATAATGGTACACTAGTTCTATAACACTAGAATACTGGGACACTAGTTCTACAACACTAGAATAATGGTACACTAGTTCTATAACACTAGAATACTGGGACACTAGTTCTACAACACTAGAATAATGGTACACTAGTTCTATAACACTAGAATACTGGGACACTAGTTCTATAACACTAGAATACTGGGACACTAGTTCTATAACACTAGAATAATGGGACACTTGTTCTACAACACTAGAATAATGGTACACTAGTTCTACAACACTAGAATACTGGGACACTAGTTCTATAACACCAGAATACTGGGACACTAGTTCTACAACACTAGAATAATGGGCACTAGTACTACGACACTAGAATACTGGGAAACAAGTTCTACAACCCTAGAATAATGGGACACTAGTTCTACAATACTGCAACACAAGACACACAATTTGCCTTTTGTGTTTCTTTTGTCTTCACCTCCACTTTTTCTCATCTCGCATCATCACACATACGGGTAGCCAGCCTGAATCCATCCCAAGAAGAGAGGCCTGGTCTGACTCAAACAGCCCCGCTGTCTACCCTCTTCAAGCAGGGCTGAATGCCCGTGGCTGTGAGCTACCCGCTACCTCCTTTTTAACGTGTCAAATATTGAAAGGGAAGAATAGGATCCAGATGCTTCAGTCGTAATAGACTTTCAAGTGGTGACATTTCCACAGCTATTATATGTTAAAAGGCTGGTTTATGTACTGTGGCATTTGATATGCAGCATCATCTCTGCTCCTGATGGCCCCACAGCTTATTCATTGTGCAATGAGAAACATTTTCACACACACGTAGACACAAATACACTGCGACACCTGTGCAAACGCACACAGAAATGACTCTTTCCTCTTTGTTTTTGATCTCCCATCCCTACAGTGTCTGGATCGTATCCAACAAGACAACATGTCTCCTGTAGAACAGCGGTGCAATATTTTCAGGTCAGGGCGCTGCTGGTGACACCCAGGGTCTGGCAGAGGGCCTAGAGAACCTGAACCTCCGTTGGCCTGATTAATACGACGGCTATAAGACACTGGCACATACAGCTGTGTCATAGGGGTCACCCGGTGTTGGAGGGTTTGGGGGCTGGGGGTCCTGCCAGCCCCACGCTCTCCAGGGCCCTCTGGGGCCCTCCGGGGCCCTCCGGGGCTGGCTCTGATATCACCATGCTGTGGGAGTTGTGACAGGAGTGGAGAGGATGACACAGGGGGGTGTTTGATGTGTGTGTGTGTGCGTGTGTCTAAGGGGCTGATCTCACCAGGACCGGCCTGACAAGAGGAGGATGCCTCATTTCCGCTCTGAGGAGAACCTCCTGCACAGTGGAGAGGAAGAGATTATCCAAAAGAGAGGGAAGGAGAGGAGGAATAGGGAGGCTCCATGACTTCCAGTGTCTGTGTTGTTCCCGGAGTCTATCTATCGTTCTGCTCTGCCATATGTTACACAACACAAACACCACTCTGGGGACCGACAAATACACACACACACACAGGCAGTACACAGCTAGATTACTCACACAGGTAAGGAGGGATGAAACAGGGGGCAATAGAGACACAGAAAGCCACCATTGCTGCACTGCTCAATGAACTAGTTAGTCACACCCCTGGACCATGAACTAGTTAGTCACACCCCTGGACCATGAACTAGTTAGTCACACCCCTGGACCATGAACTAGTTAGTCACACCCCTGGACCATGAACTAGTTAGTCTACAAAGATGGAGACAAACTGTCCTAGTAAACAGAGGAAACAGACAGGCAGTCTACAGAGACGGGGACAGACTAACCTAGTGAACAGTGCATTCCTGCCTACTGCAGAGACACACATCAGCATAAAGCTGCAAATCCCACACAACCGCCCTCCTTCTGGCACCACCACCTCACATCCCTCCCGGCCTCCATCACCACCACCTCACATCCCTCCCGGCCTCCATCACCACCACCTCACATCCCTCCCGGCCTCCATCACCACCACCTCACATCCCTCCCGGCCTCCATCACCACCACCTCACATCCCTC
>JACXGK010007422.1:0-11032 GCA_016801125.1 Novumbra hubbsi | reverse complement strand
GCACTCTGAGGCTCCTACCTCCGACACCACCACCCTCACATCACTCTGAGGCTCCTTCCCCCGACACCACCTCCCTCCAATGTGTCCCGGCAGCCTGCCATCCACACATCAAACTCTCGCCCCTCTTGTCTCTGACTTGCTCCGTGAGTCGTGAGGCTCCTTGAGCAGCAGAAACATACACAGTTTCATCTCTGCTCCGCCTTCGAGAGCTAACTATCTGCTGGTTTGTGGAATGCTGTCCCCACACCAAACAACATTCCCCTCAATAAATAGGTGTGAACGGTTCTAAGCACACACACACACTTACACACACTAAGTAAGAGTAAACGATGCTTAGCGGCTTTGTGAGGAATGAAAATAAGAATGCATTATTTATCGTCCTCTGTATGGCGTGTTCTTAATCTCATCCTGATAGCTCTGTTTCACCATTTCAGCACTTTCTGCCCCCCCGCCCACACACACCCCCCCCCCGCCCACACACACCCACCTCGCGGGATTAAACCAGCTCTTGTTTGTTGGCCCGAATTGCAAATATCTGACCTTGTTTTGGATGAGCTACTGGTTGGTTTTCATCAGATTTTCCTGGGAGTTTATTTACTGCCCCAAAAGAGGTGAAAAGTTTTTAATGGGGTTAATAAACAGCCAAATCATACCATAATATAAATATCAGGTGGTGGGGAGTTAGGCATGTATTGGCTACATTATCTTTAAATCAGTCTGTCTGTCCATCTGTCTGTCAACACATGTCTGTTTGTCCATCTGTCTGTCAACACATCTGTCTGTTTGTCCATTACCTGCCAACTACGGTCCATGCTCATCTGCTACATCAACCTCTCCCTCTCTCTACTTTCCTCTAACTCCATCCCTCACTCTACCTTCCTCTATCTCCATCCCTCTCTCTACCTACCTCTATCTCCATCCCTCTCTCTACCTTCCTCTATCTCCATCCCTCTCTCTACCTTCCTCTATCTCCATCCCTCTCTCTACCTTCCTCTATCTCCATCCCTTTCTCTACCTTCCTCTATCTCCATCCCTTTCTCTACCTTCCTCTATCTCCATCCCTCTCTCTACCTTCCTCTATCTCCATCCCTTTCTCTACCTTCCTCTATCTCCATCCCTTTCTCTACCTTCCTCTCTTTACCAACCTTTCTATAACCTTTCACTTTCTACCTCTCTCTACCTTCCTCTCTCTACCTCCCTCTTTATACCTTTCTCTCTCTACCTTTTTCTCGCTACCTTCCTCTTTCAACCTTTCTTTCTACCTTTCTCTCTCTACCTTCCTCTCTCTACCTTTCTCTCTCTACCTTTCTCTCTCTACCTTCCTCTCTCTACCACTTTCTCTCTGCCAACCTCTACCTTACTCTGTCCTTGATGTTTTAAACAGGATGATGAAACAAAAAAAGCTGATATTCTGTGTTTTCCGGCAGACCCCCACACACACACACCCAAACAAACACACCTCCCCCACCCACCTGGTGTGTTACATTAGACCAGATCCTTGGCCAGGTGTGCTACATGAAACCAGGGAGGACATTTACAAAGACAAGAGAGACAGTCAGCAAGACAAAGAGGTCAAATTGGGTTGAAAGGATGAGATTTACACCACCCTACATATCAATGTGACACCACTATTACACCGCTGAAATGTAATCGCCGTTAATTCCACTGCTACACCACTGTCATTCCACTGCTACACCACTGTCATTCCACTGCTACACCACTGTCATTCCACTGCTACACTGTTAAACCATGGTGTCCAAGGGAGGAGAGAACCTTTGCAAAAGGAGGCAGGACTACAAGTGATGACATCACTTGTATAAAAAAGTAATTAGGGAGGATGAATTCTCCCCCCAAAAATATTTACCTCCCAAACTGTTCAAACAAAGTAGTTATACACACAGAGGTACCAGGGGCACACACAACCCCACATACAACCAACACACAAACAACTATTTTCCAGTACTGTAGCTGTTTCTCTATTACAAAAATGCAGAAGTGAGCCATTGGTTCGTTTTCGCCACAAACTTGAAAAAACTAGATAAAGTCACATAACAAGCCCCAAATTGAAACAACCTTGCAAGCAGAATCAATTGGATTATATTGCTGTAGAAGACGCTGCTATAGATTATACTGCAATGGAAGACACTGAATAATACTGCTGTAGAAGACGTTGCTATAGATTATACTGCAATAGAAGACCCTGAATCATACTGCTGTAGAAAACCCTGCTATAGATTATACTGCAATACTGCAATGGAAGACACTGAATTATACTGCTGTAGAAGATGCTGCTATAGATTATACTGCAATACTAGAAATTGGATTTTCTCATTCCTATGGATTATAATGCAGTTGAAAAAAGTGTATTATATTGTGTAGAAACACTTTTTGGTTACAGGGAAAATGCTTTTTGGTTCCTGTTTCTTTGGAACTTGGAATTTATTTCTGTATTTGTCCCGCAGCAGCCAACAAGTGTATGCACTTCTCTAGCGTGAAGACATACAAGAGACTAGCAAGCTAATGGTTTATTTTCCCATATGAACAGCTGGCCTGGTTCGTTTAGATCAGAGGTGTCACAAACCGATTTCACCGAGGGTCGAAATAGCTAATATTTTAGCTCAGCTAAAATAATAATAATCTAATAATAATCATAAGACACTTATGATGATTCTCCTGTGAATCAGGTGAAATCATGCTCTGACTTCCTTCCTCTTTTCTATTCCTCCTTCTCTCGATATCTTCTCCTTACATCGGTCCGTTCCCTCTGAAAGGGCTTTACTGGCATGGGAAAAATTAAACATCGAATTACATTTTTTAAAGTGCAAAAATCAAACACGAGTTTAAAATTAGTGTTTCGGATTCTCACGACGCTTGGACTAAATTGATTAGGCAATCTCTTCATATCACTTCATTCGGAGGTACCTTAAGGATTAAAGAAGAGTAGCCACCCGTTTTGCATCTCAGAGAAGCGGATATCGTCTCCTCCAGCAGGCACCAAATTGATTAGCTACTTTACAGGCTTTCATCTGAAGAGATGAGATGACGTATTGTGACACCAGGTAGCCGGACAGTCGTTAAGACCCAACAGACACTGCTGGTAAATGTCCTTCCAAACTCCGTCTGTCTATCAAGTTGGGTTTAACACAACAAACATGCCTTCGACATGTGTTTTGGTTAAGATGAAATACAACTTACTATGTCATTCCATTTTTAATACACAGGACCCGTTTAGGGAAATTGCTTAAGTAAATGTTTAGTCACAAATGTTAAGACTGCATTCTTTTCCATGAGACCGCAGCTCGCTGACACAGAGTCCTCGAGCGAGCAGCGAGCTAATCTCCGTTAAGGTCCTTCTGACTCTAGTCGGCTCTTAGGAACAACATTTAACATAAAGTCAAGCCATTCAAAAGGGACCGAACGAACGCCGGTTCAGGATAGTCTAGGCAGTTTTCATCCAACATTTTTACGAAGGAATTCCCCAGCCAGAAATCGAACAACATCTGCTGTTTCGTTGTTTTCCCCTGTAGGCTACGTGTGCACTCACTGGTATAAATCGCGTTATTATTTTCTAGAAACAAACTGTCATTTGACAGCAATCAATTAAAACACTGCCTACGCATTTCAGTCACATGCTATGTAATGTAAAATACGCTCATATTGGTTAGTGTTAAGGCAGAATGTGACTAACAAAACAGAAATAATGGAAACAAAAAAAACAAAAAAACACGACTTTGGTGAATTCAATTTTAAGTAAAAATAGAGAGATTATAGTTTAGTATATATTTATATTTAGTTTAGAAAGTCCAATTAAATCCCACAAGAATTGCTTAAGAATCAAAGGTTAATCGAACCATTCAGATCACCTCAATTCTATTTAGAGAATTTAAATGGAAATTTGGTGCAGATAAGACTCTGTGTCAAGCGTGGAGTGTTCTTATCTAAACCCTCACAGTGAACACTAATCACTTCAACAGACATTTCATCAGAGCGCAGACAAGGACGGGAGATCGTTAGAAATACTTCACACTAAAATGGCTTACATTAGTGCAGTATATGGGTAATTTGTAGGTTATTTGGGGTGTAATATTATGTAATACGTTTATAAATCATATTTTGCGTGCAAAAAAAAGAGACAACGGCGGTCCGGAGAACTCCGTCTCACTACGACGCCCGTGGCGCGAGGAACTGCCTCTAAACCAACCACCGCCGCAGCTATTTCTGCACACCTTGAGCTCTGCTCTCAGTTCCAGCGTATAAAACACAAATAACGGATTATTCATCCGTCACTAAACGTGGTTGAATGACAGGTCTCAGAGGGATAAAACCAGGTGTTAACATAAGACATTTTGACAAGTTAATCAAAAACATATGATCTCAGACTAAACGAGGCTTCATTCCATATTCAAATAAAATCGTTGAGACTACAGTCAAAGTATAACACACAATTAGTCTTATCTCTTCATTATGCCGTGGAATTCTAATTGTTACAATGAGTTTTTTGCTGAAACTAGGATTTTCAAAAAGTAATGATTCAAATCAAATGGCACGTAACACATTTGTGTGAACAAGAGTTCGAGGGCGGCAAAAGCCAAAAGGTCTCACTCCAGTAAAACGTACCTTCTTCACCGATAACGAATTGTGGTAAGCAAACAGCCAGTAAACATCCACACAGCCACGTTAATAAATCCATTTTGCTGGATGAAGGCTCCCGTTTCCAATTTTGGAGAGAAGAACTCGCCGTAAAAGTCCTCCTCGTGCGGAACCAACCGTTTCTCCAATCACGCGCAACACGCTTCTATACCGGGTAGGGTCCGTCGGTGTTGGTCGTTAACCAAAACGGCTATTTGGTGTCCGACCTCTTAAAGTATATCTTTTTTTTTATTGTATCTTCCTTATTTCAATTCAATAATTACAACGTTTAATAACCATTCTGACCAGCACAGGTGATCAGAGTCAAACGAAAATAAAACATAAATGTCCTTAAGATTATCTTGAGTTTCAAATAAATAACGGGCCAGACGAAATACAGATAAAACAAAGTCAATTGTATGAATTTAGAAGGTCCGTTGCCGTTTTAGTCCACCGAATTGAGGCTTTCCGCGAGCTGATGCCGATAGTGAGTCTTTTGGTTGCCTCCAAATCAAGAGACAGGATATTTCCTTCTCTTTCCTCAGACCCTCTCCCTCTGGTGCGTTTAATTGTCCACAAACAACATAAAACTAAGTCACTTGACTATCTGACGGAAACCGTCCTACTGTCCAGGACTCGTGCGTAAAACCGTACTTCCATAGAACGCACAACAAGAAACGTTTGTTCTCGGAACAATCCGTGTTCTACAATATGCCAGTAACACCGCTCTCCGCTGTCCCCGCGCACAGCACCTTCCCTCAGCTCTGCTCCGAGTAGTATGGCTGAGTTTGAAGGCTCGTCTTCCAGCAGCGCTACAGCAGGGAAAGAGCAGGCAGGCAAGCATGTGTATGTAATAGCGTTAGGACGGAGCAGCTATCACATTACAGTCAGCACCTCGACCCGCCTCCCCACTGCCGCTGATTAAAGACGAGCACTCACGGCCTGCCTGCTGGAGCTTTCTGTCTTGTGAGTTATAAAAAGACAGCAAGTAAAGGGAAAAACAGAAGCGGTCTGTGCACACACACACAAGCTCATGAAATGAAATGTTGGTGGGTTTACGCTCACAGTGAAACCATGGACTGGTTGATGACATGTCTGTTTAGCACGGAATAGGACACACGTGTGCTAACATTAAAACTCTACATTGTCCGGGGATAGGAAGAGGAACTGTAAGGTTGTAAAATATAATATGAATTGGAAGTTCTTAACCTGGTGGTTCCTCGACCTGAATGTGGTCTGTGATCTAGAGAAAATACAGTTCAGATTATTTTAAACGGGCCCGTAGGGTAGTTTAGTGGTCTGACCAGTGACCAAAAGGTTGCTTGATCAATCTCAAACCCGACAAGATAAAATACAGCTGTCGTTGTAATAATCTCCGAGAAAGGCAGTAAACCCAAATGGCTCCCAGGTATTTGCTACTGAAAATATTATTGGGTTTAGTCTTAACTACCAAACATTATTTAAAAACACGCCATACATACTACCGTTTAGCCACCGCTAGCCCCCCAAATCAATGTCACATGAAACCAAATATGTAGTTGATTTCAGGTGATTAGAAATAGGGAATTTTATTTTTATAACTTGGTTACATCCCCGCTGTACTTCAATGTATTTTCTCTTAGTGGTGGCTAAATTTAGCTGAACATTGTAGCCTAATTAATTTTTATTCATTAGCATGAGAACAATGTTTACAAAGTCGCAAATAAACCAACCATCTATAAACCAATTGAAATAGATAGATGCTGAAGAAAGCGCGTTAGGCAAAACCGTGTTATATTAAGTTATGTTACAACGTCTTTCACAGTCAACCCACACCAGACCCAATACTCCCAAAACACAAACCTTTTACTCATTGAAAAACAGTAGTCCTGTACTGTGAGACTGCTGACACGGTGTTTGTAGTGGTAGCTTGCCATGCTAGACAGTGGAGTGGAAATATGGTAATGAACAGCTGAGCTGGTATAAATGCAACACCCAATTGACAGCAGGCCATGTACGAAAGTGTTCAGCAAGGACACAACGGTCAGAAGTCTGAAGAATGAAGAGAAAAGATATGCACCCCGAAGTTAGAGAAAAGGTTAATAGGCCAGCTGACTTTCAGGACAGGTTTTAAAGCCTTTCTAGTGACTAAAATACCCCTCCACTCTCTACAAGATGCATGTGGCTGTACATGCCGGGACATACATGTCTCACTGAAGGACAACCTCACACACATACACACATGCCTCAGCCTTAGTTTGATGTTTATTCATCAGGAAATGGGAATTGTTATGAGGATTATAACAAATCTACTGTTTCAAGAGTTTTAACCGTTTGACGTGAAGATACGTTTGGAAATAAACCTCAAAAGCGCCTTTCAAAACGCACATACATTGCATATTTTACATTGTCCTGATTGCAGTAAAGTTATCCAAAAAACAAGGTGATCAAATTAAGTTCCTCATTTGTCTCGGACAGCAGGAGTTATGTCTGGACGTTTGTACGCGTGGATCATAAGGGCGAAACGAAGACAAACTCTGTTCACTGGTGTGAACCCAGAGAAACAGGGAAGTCCGTTTGAGATCTGTAGGTTGGGATAAACCTCCCTCACTGCCACAATGCACACATCAAAGCTCCTTCAGTTCATCCATCTAGCTAGAGAAACCAAACTAGGCCGTTCTGTGTACCTCGGTTCTCCACCCAGGGCCCTCCCAGCCCTGCCCACTAGGGCCTTCAACCCACCACACCGCTAGAACTAAATACAGACCCGGAGGCTTTATAATGACACAGCGTTCCCCTGCAAGCCGGCTCTCAAGATACACTCCTTCTCAGAAACAGAAATGCCTTCATGTGCAGATATTCCACCCTCAGAGAACCTCTGTGTGACATAGTCTCACGGGACATATTTAGTGCCGGAGTGACACCGAATGAGATCTCAGCGTTCCTTCCCGTCACAAAGTGGGACAGGAGAGTGTTGTGATTGGGAGCCATGCCACTGGTTCAAGTGAAACGTCAGTGGGAAGAAAGCGCATGCTGGAGGCAGAGCTTCATGCTGTTCCAGCTCTGGGTCCAGCTGATGCAACCTAAAACCCTCAGGCCTCGTAACGGCAGGCTCAAATCGTTCTCATTCTGGGTGGCATGTCTTCACGTGGGAAAGTCTGGCCTGCTAAGTGGTATCCTATTCCCCATCTTTCTGGGGAATAGGGCTCAACACATAGGGGGCCATTTGGGATGCAGGTTCATCCTTTAGACGGTCAACAGGCCTGGGTTCCAAAATCACCTGGTTGGTCTCAACCTCTGCCCTAAACTTTATCCTAGCCTCTACCCCAACCTCTATCCTAGCCTCTACCCCTACTTCTATCCCAGCCTCTACCCCAACCTCTATCCTAGCCTCTACCCCTACTTCTATCCTAGCCTCTACCCCTACTTCTATCCCAGCCTCTACCCCTACTTCTATCCCAGCCTCTACCCCAACCTCTATCCTAGCCTCTACCCCAACCTCTATCCTAGCCTCTACCCCAACCTCTATCCTAGCCTCTACCCCTACTTCTATCCCAGCCTCTACCCTAGCCTCTACCCCAACTTCTACCCCAATCTCTATCCTAGCCTCTACCCCAACCTCTATCCTAGCCTCTACCCCAACCTCTATCCTAGCCTCTACCACATTCTCTATCATAGCCTCTACCGAAACCTCTACCAGAACGTTTATCCTAGTCTCTACCCCAACCTCTATCCTAGACACTGCCCTAGCTTCTATCCTAATCTCTACTTCAACCTCTACACTAGCCTCTACGAGGTCTGATTGACCCCTGGACATATACCCAGTACACACACATACTATACATATCCCACAGGCCTCCTCCATTACAGCAGGTCTGACTGACCCCTGGATATATACCCAGTACACACACATACTATACATGTCCCACAGGCCTCCTCCATTACACCAGGTCTGACTCTCCAAACAGGAGAAAAGTAAATGAGGACGTCAACAACACAAGTCTGTTTTGACACTCTAATTTACTGGCCTTTCACTTCTGATCGATCGCTTCTCCCTCAGTGAGACAAATGTACACATCGCATGTGTTTATGTGTGTGTTAATGCGTGTGTTTGGGTGAATTTCTGTGTGTGTGTTTATGTGTGTTTATGTGTGTCTCCTGTGCATTTTATTCTGGTTGCTCGATCTGCAGTCATTCAGTCCCACCAGCAATAACACATCCAACACCATCATTACAGCTCTCTGCTTCCCGTACTGAACCGTAGGTTCGGACGCCAACAGCTAGGGGTGTGTCTTTAGTCATGTTTACAGATTTGAAGTTAACAACGAGACGCAGTGCCATTTAGATCAATTCATTAGCGCTAAATGCAAACATTAATACTGCCTTTGACCAGGGTCCCACAGACCAGCTGTCCCACAGAACAGGTGTCCCACAGACCAGTGGTGCCACAGACCAGGGCTCCCACAGACCAGGTGTCCCACAGACCCGGGTCCCACAGACCAGGGCTCTCACAGACCAGGTGTCCCACAGACCAGGGTCCCACAGACCAGGGTCCCACAGACCAGCTGTCCCACAGACCAGTGGTGCCACATACCAGGGCTCCCACAGACCAGGGGTCCCACAGACCAGGGGTCTCACAGACCAGTGGTGCCACATACCAGGGGTTACACAGACCAGATGTCCCACAGACCAGGGGTCCCACAAACCAATAATGCCGGCCGGGCATTTTGGGGGGACCATGGCACAAAATAGGCCTCCTGTGGTCATTGGGCCCAATATGGAGATGCCTGTGTCTGTGTGTCCGTTCAGCAGAGATGTCTGTGTGTCAGTTTAGCAGAGATGTCTGTGTCTGTGTGTCAGTTCAGCAGAAATGTCTGTGTCCGTATGTCAGTTTCGCAGAGATGTCTGTGTCTATATGTCAGTTCAGCAGAGATGTCTGTGTCCGTGTGTCATTTAGCAGAGATGTCTGTGTCCTTGTGTCAGTTCAGTGGAGATGTCTGTGTCAGTTCAGGAGAGATGTCTGTGTCAGTGTGTCAGTTCAGCAGAGATGTCTGTGTCCTTGTGTCAGTTCAATGGAGATGTCTGTGTCAGTTCAGGAGAGATGTCTGTGTCAGTGTGTCAGTTCAGCAGAGATGTCTGTGTCAGTGTAGCAGAGATGTCTGTGTCAGTGTAGCAGAGATGTCTGTGTATGTGTCTGTGTGCCAGTTCAGCAGATATTCACCGGCAGATTAATCTGAGCTGGCGAGTTTCACAATTCCACCATTAGGGGGCAGGTGTCTGCCAAGGTAGACCAGAGTCACCATGAGATACAGGGGTGCCGGCATAACACAAGGAATAGAGAGGGGGGAAGCATGTTGGTGTTTGGAGAAAACTAGAGATACGAATAAAGGATATTTTGCATTCAATGCCATCAATGCAAGGTTGATGTCCAAATGTGGGTTTGGATTTTTGTCTCTGATGTATTCATGCTGTATGTTCTCAAAGAAAGGAGTTGTGATCGAAACATATATGACGTGTAAAATAATAAAGTGTTCTTAGTTATTTTTTTTGTAGAGCATCTTGTTTTGTTAACAGCCTTTGTGACATGCAGTGCATGTTTAGTACATTGCTAACAGCCTTATGACCTCTGACCTCTGGCTATTGTTAACAGACTCGCTAATTGGTCCTGCTCTGATTTACTGTACGTGGAGTCCCTTTGTGTGTCCAGGCTAAATAACTTTCAACGGAAGGACCCAGAACGGATTTGCATAATGCGTTCCGTCTGAAACATAAACAAAACGCTTGTTATACGGAAGTCATTGACCTGTTACGAGGAAAACGCTACATGAAGAGGTCACTAATTATCCTGAACCACTGAGATGTCACGGAACAGGACAAAGACAACTTCTAACGGACATACTTCATTTTCAGTGACTGGGTCCTGGAACGACAAAACAGATTCCAGACCGTGTAGAGAGGAAAGAACAAAGGCTGAAATCCAAGTGACTCAGCCATTGAAATCCAAGAGACTCCAGTAGCCTTTTAGATGCTAGCGGTTGATAGCATTATGTCAGCCAAGATTTCGATGCTGGTGGCTGATAGAGTCCTGTAGTCTTCCGGAGGGTATGTGTAATTTATTAGATCACGGAGGGTGATAGTATTGTAATAGCCAGTACAGGGGGGGTGTTATCAACATTGTGCCGTTTGTAGATAACACTGTCAGTGTTGATAGTGTGAAGCTGTTATCCCTGGACACAGAGTCTCTGATCAGTGATAAGGCCGAGGGTCAGGGGGTCCTATCAGATAAAGGGCTGCTTTCAGACCCCTGTTGAGCTGATTTGTCTGGGCAGCTTGGTGACGGAACACTGATCAGAGAAGTCACTGGCTTTACGTCCCCCAGGGCCCCCCTCTTGTGTTTCCCTCCGGCCTGTCTCAACCCCTGCCT
>JACXGK010007421.1:0-19928 GCA_016801125.1 Novumbra hubbsi | reverse complement strand
TAGCATGTTTAGGTTGAACGATAATAGCAGACAAATCAAAAATTCTCACCTCCACCCTTTCCACCTTCCTGGATAATAATGCCTTATTGACTGAAGAAGAAAAAAATCTAACCAATGCCTACAACATCACTTTTTCTTTAATGACATTAAAAAACGTTGAGTGTCCACTAAGCAGGTGTTTAGTGTTCAGAGAGGCTGGGGAGATTAAAGTCAGTGAAGATACACAGAGACAAACACGAGCTTCAAACATCCACTAACACTTTCTATATCAGTATCTGTGCCGAAACATTGAACATGAAGGAGCAACTACGACAACAGAGGTGAGAACCCCTCTCAAAAACGCCTTTTCAAATTGCTTTGAGCTCAGAGAACTGAACCAGCAGCAGGTACCTGGTTCTTCTCTCTCTGGATCAGCTTGCATTGATTAGGGAAGGACATCAAACGTCCTCTTCAAACAACCAACGAGGAGTACAGGTTCGTCCTGTCTCGCTCCCTGTTCCTGATCTAGTGCACTTGGCCGAAAGAGTCGAAAGCCAAGAGTAGTGCAGCACATCTGGGTAAAGGGTGAAGCTTGGAACAGAAAAAGAAGTGTGAGAACCATCATCGACATTGTTTCACTAACATATTGCACGCTGCCGAGAAAGAGAAAAACCAAAGGGACACATCAAACATGTTATAGCTACAAATAACTCAATTTGACAAACGCAGAGACGAATCCATGGGACCGCAAAACGAGGAACGAGCGTCAAAACATCGCACACCGTGGGTCATTCTTTAGACACTCCCCATTCATACTGCAAACTGACCCTCGGGTGGTTTGCCAAATCAGAGATGTTGCGTTATTGGTTCAAACCCAGGTCCCCTGTGTGTCAGAACAGTTTATTGGCTCACTGAGCCGAAGTCTAACAAGTCTTCAGAGTCTCCAGTAATCTGACTCATCTCGTGAGCTCATCAGCCAAAGCTCTAAAAAAGTACCAACCCACCAGACTGGTCATAAGAATAAATACTTTATCAAAATCCACAAGTCGGTGTTTAAAATGTTTTGGGTAATTTAACAAAATAATATTTTTATTTGTCAGCTTGGAGGATTCAAACAAGCTCCCTTTGGGTTATTTGCAGGTACTGACCATTTGGGCTTTGCCAACGTGCCAGAGGCGACAGATTTGGCCAGCTAACAGTAGACAAAAAGAGCTGTTTTCTTTGCGTTCCCCAAGACATTTTAATGACGATGACAGTGATGATGACAACAGTGATGATGATGACAGTGATGACGATGACAGTGATGATGATGACAGTGATGATGATGACAGTAAAGATGATGACAGTGATGATGCTGACGACGGTGATGACGATGACAGTGATGATGACGACGGTGATGATGCCGACGGTGATGATGATGACGGTGAAGATGACGACAGTGATGAGGTATCTCAATCCTGAATGCCGAAAGACAGAGGTCTTAACGAAACACAATTAACGCCGCTGTGTTTGGATTTTCTTACCACACAGGATGAAGACTGACTGAGAAGGCCCGGCTGGATGTTATGAATTCAACAGAGCCGGCCGTACAGTAGGCTATAATCAACCTGCTTTCACTGCTGCCCATAGCAATTATTTTGGCACTTAAGAATCAACAAAGCACATAATGGCTTACAGTCCATTAAGGAATTCAGTCGGAATTGAATTTAAATACCAGCCCTGCGTGAGGATGCAATAACATGCTTCATGGAATAACAAAGAAAGTGAAAACACACTTTAGGACAAATGTGAAAGAAGGCTTACACTGTAAAACCATGGGTCATGTGATACAACGGCAGAGGTTCAAATATAAAAATCAGGCAATTAGATCTGTGTTCATTTAGTGATACCATGGTGACAACTCTCTTCCCGGCCAACATTTTGTGACGTGTCAAATAGAAATGATCATCTTAAACACAGACATTAAGATTATATACCATAATTGAGCTTTTTCCAATCAATAATACATGAGCTGTGTGGCCTGAAAGGGTTAGCCCTTGGCTGTTGCTTGATGAACGCCTTATGAAAGTGCAACAACCATGTCTCTGAATCCAAAACAAACAGTCATAGGTCCCTGTCTCTGACTTTCACTTGCATGCAAATCCGCTTTTACATTCTCCACCACGAAAACGACACCCCCAGCTAGCATTTAGCGCGTTTAGAAACTAAACTAAGAGCTAAATGTGCGTGTTAATGTGTTGAAAGGATGGTTGCCGCAAGAAAACACAAACTAGGATTTGAAAACAAAACACTGTGATGTACACAGGATTTTATTGAAAATCCTAAACGCCTCAACAGCTAAAGAAACATGTTCAATCCAGTTCTGACGCTAATCAGTTGGTTGTGTGTGTTTTCTGTCGTCAACAATAAAAGCAGTTGTGCTATTTATAAATCATGTTCTGTGTATTTATGTGAACCGAAGAATTCTCTGCTGATATTAAACTACTTAGTTTAGTTGCCTGGCTGGAAGTGTTCTCGCAGAGGGTTGCAGTGTGACCATTTGGCCCCTTCTCAGGCGTTCTGGATAAGAGAACACGATTGACTTGAATATACAGCACTGTGCAAAAACCTTAGGCACCTGAAAGTCAAACTAAAGTCATTTATTTGTATAGTAAGTTAGTTAAATTAAAACACTTACTACCCCAATAAAATACTTAGGCCTTTGTACAGAATTTTACAATAGGAGGCTTTCTGTCGGGACCACTGCAGCTGAACAGCACCCGTTCTCCCATTCTCCCATTCTCCCATAACCCCGCCCCCTGGTGCCTCCTCCTCCTCCTCCATTGAGTGATTGGCTGAACATGAGATCAAATACACACACATTTAACATCGTTATTTAAGGAGGGCAATTAGCAGTAATGATTACGACTGTCTGAGTGGCCACATCCCAAATGACACCCCAACCCCTTTCAGGGTGTCCTGGTTGTAGCACGAGGGGCCCCGGGCAAAAAACGGTGGAAAAACCTACATGAAATAGATTCGCTAGACCGCTGGAATGTGGGGGTCAAAGGCACTCGTCTTGGCAGGAAGGGTGCCCACAAAGGCTGGCCTTGCTAGTGTTAACGAGTAAACAGCCGAGTGACACACACATTCAGGTGTTAACCATCAAATAAGTTATGTATTTTAGGTGTTTATTCTGTAAAAAAAGGAAAATAAAAACGTGCAGGAGGGAGAGGTGAGTATAATTGTGTGTCGGTGCGTGTGAGTGTGTAACATGATTAACAGCCACTACATACCGAGCGTAGAAATGGGCCTCTTCACTAATCAAAGCAGAGATGAGACGACAGTGGAGCGAAGGAGAGGAGAGCAGAGGAGCGGGTGGGGGGAAGAGAGGATAAGAGCAGCGTAGAGGGGAAGAGAGAAGAGGGGAGGAGCGGGAAAAAGAGGAGAAGAGGGGAAGAGCGGCTGTGAGGAGGGGGGAGAGGGGAGTGGAGGAGAGAGGAGGAGCAGGGGGAAATGGAAGGATAAGAGCAGGGGGAGGGGGGCTGAAAGGAAAGGGGAGAAGTGTGGGGTGGGAGAGGGGAGAGGAGAAAGGAGGTTATGGAGGGGAGGAGAGACGAATAAAAAGGATGTCTCTATAAAAAAGCCTCTGAGTCAAGCACTCTTATTATGTTATTAATATTTTATTGGTGTTTTTAATTATGTTTTAACTAATAAAAACAGACAGACTGAAGGGAAGGGGGGAGTCATCCAGCTAAACAATGTCACCCAAGATCAAACACTGTTAATGGGCTTGAAAGGCCAACCAGAGAGAGAGCTGTTGTGATGTTGTGTTTTCCTGCTTGTCACTCCACTATTCGTGGCTGGTTGCAAGATGAGTCAAACCGGATGAACTTCAAATTGCGTTTGTCCAGGTCCCTATGCCACTCCGGCTCCAGCCCAATGCATGTTCCTCCCAGATCTCTCTTAACACGGACCCATACGGTTTAATGTCACACAGAGGTAAAGCTGTCTCCACCAAAACTTGTTGTTTGGTGACAAACAGCATTTTGAAAGGTCTCTATCTTAAAAAAATTGATATATATTTCAACGCTGTATCAAAAGTGTAATTTATGGTAAGTGATACTTATGATCAGATTTTCCATTACAGTTGATTCTAACAATGTAGAACTTACAGAGAGTAAAGGAACTTACAGAGAGAAACTGAGTGACTGAACCCATCATCAAGGATGTAGCACGATTACGCTTCATGACAGAATGCTGCATCACAAATAGACATTTCATAGCCCAAATCAATGTCATTACCAAAGAAACAGCATGGGTGTACAACAAAGCGAGGAAACTGGCTTATCCAGGTAACTTCAGGAGTAACTTTGGGTGTAACATCCCCTATTAACCAGTACTGCTAAAGGTGGATAGGATAGGTTTTTAAATTGATGTTACCCTACATACCCTACCTCCGCCCACAATCTTGAAAAACACAGGCACACCTGGAAGGTCCAATCGACCTTGGTGCACGGCTCACTGTGCAGGGTGAGGGAAGTTAGAGACTGTGCAACTCCTCTAGCTTACACAGATGATGTTCTCTATGCAAGATAATTCACATCTTTGGGAATTCTGTATCTTTGCAAGCTTCTAGGGCCAGATGTCTACAATGACACTCGCCAGAGTTAGGCTCTCACTGTTGCATTGCCATATTTTAGCAGCGGACAGAAATACTGCATTCCACCGGTGATGCTGAACATCTAGGCTAGAATACTGTGCAGGTTGCAAGTTGGTATTTGCTCTTGCTACACTGCTTGATGCATTTGTTTTGTTCCCTGGCCATCGAAGCATTCGGAATATCAAAGATTTTATGCGATCACAGGTAATTAGCAATATAAAAATATGCATACCCATATATTCAGAACCCATTTTTCCCCAAAGGAATCCTGAAGGTGTTGGGTGCGATTGACTGTACTCATATCCCCATTAGAGATCCTCTGGGAGCACATGAGGAGGATTATGTGAATAGGAAGTCATTTCAAGGCATCAATGTTCAGGTATTTGATCCCATTACCCTGAACACGAAGGCTGTGGACACACAAGAATGTTATTATAAGTGTAGACTACACACCACATCTGCACTCTTTATTACGATGAGAACTATTGATTTCTGGTTTAGCATGTGGAGAAAGAAGCAGCGCGTTGAGAGTTTCCTGTTCATTAACTAACTCATGTTAGATTTTTGCTCCATAACAAACACTTTGTCTAGTTTGTCTCACCTTGTCAATTTTAATGTCACATAGTTTGAGAAGCTTGCACCGCGACCAGCGTTTCGCCCAGAATGCTACCTGTTTTGATCTGTTGCAAATACTATGGGCCTCTCCATATTAGGACGAGAAGACTCATGGTGCTGTCCTGCACCATATCTGCGTACAATGCCGACCTGCTGTCTCCATTTGGAAAGTAGACTATGGGTTTGGGAGGGATGGATGGAGGGAGGGAGGGAGGAATACTGGTATATGTGTGTTCATGGTTTAGTGGTTTTTAGTGTCTTTTTCCGCTTTTTTCAGTCCCTTTGCAGATGCTTGGACTGTTTTCTCACATTTCCCCATTCATTATTTTACATGGCTGTTATCAATGAACAAGGGGGTGCTTTTATAGAAGGTTTTATTTTGGAATGAACCAAAGGAATGAATACTCCTGTCAAGAGGTCTTGGGTCTTCTCTCACTTGAAGAAGCTAAATGCGGATATGGTATTTCTGCAAGAGACTCATTTAGGCACTAAGGATCACTCAAGGCTGCAAAACTCCAGGTTTAGTCAGGTCTTCCATTCACTCTTTAACTCCAAGGCCAATGGAGTTGCAATTTGGATTTCTCAGATACTAATGTAATCTCTGACAGTAATGGGAGATATTTAGTCGTCATGGGCATAATCTTGCACACACCGGTAGTTTTGGTCAATGTATACGCTCCCAACATTGATGATGTTAAATTTGCCAATGAGTTAAAATCACTTTTTAAACAGCTATTAACATTAGTGAATATTTGGTGGGGATCTGAATTGTGTTGTTGATCCGGCTCTGGACCACTCCATACCCAAAACAATGACCACCTATGACCGCTATTTTTAAGCCCTTTTGGCTGAGAACGGGTGTGTGAACCCTTGTTCACAAGTTTCCGAAACCCCCGGTGGGAAAGTGCTCCCTCATCTCTAACGTGCATCACTCTTTCTCTCGTATTGACGTAATTGTTTTCATTGACCGGGTATTGCTTCCAAATGTGACATCCTCTGAATGTTTACCCATTGTAATATCTGACCGTGGTCCCCTGGCCCTTGACATAGTCTTGTCGAAACCACGTTTGGAGGTTTAGCTCTGTCCTATCTGATTAGGCCTTCTGTGACCTCATGTACACTTGATAATTCTCTTTTTTCAAATCAGACTGAATCTACTTAACACTCTCTCTTATGGGAATCTCTTAAGACCTACCTATGAGGCATAATTATTTCCTTCTCCTCTCATGTGAACAAAGCTTAAAAGGCCATGTTAGAGTAACTTGCTAAATCCTTAAACTAGATCACCAATATGCACCGATGCCATCTCCAGAGCTGTATAAGAGATGCTTCAATGTGCAGTCCGATTTGAACCTCTTTAACCTCTAATGATGGATAGGAGCTTAAAACGTCTGCTATTACAATCACATGCTACCTATTATAAGCATGGTGACCAGGAAGATTGTCAGCTGGCTCACCAAATGAAACGCAGAGCTGCTTCTTGTCTAATTCCTCAAATGAATGATCCTTCTTGTGGTTTCTTTTCAGACCCTAAAGGGATCAACAGATCATTAGATTCCCCCCATACTCTGAGTTCCTGTCAATATGAGGTGGTTCCTGGGTGATCTGGAGGCCAGTGACATAATGACACCTGTTCTGATTATTCTGCTCTTGAACACGGGACCAGGCAGGGTTGCCCTCTCTCCCCTTTGTTATTTGCCCTCGGTCTTGAAGCCCTTTTGATAGCTCTACGTGCATCTTCATCTTTCCAGGGGGTTTCACGGGAGGGGATTGATCACGGGGTTGTCCTTATATGCTGATGATTGTTACTCTATGTCAGTAACCCTGATACCTGCTTAAATTCCATCCTTTGCAAAGGGGTCAACTACTTATTTCACTGAGTAAAATGCAAATCTATAACTTATTTTAAATTTGTTTATTTGTTGTTATTTAGTCTCTCACTGTTTAAAAAGACCTACCATTAAAATGAAAGACTGATCATTTCTTTGACTGTGGGCAAACATACAAACATCAGCAGGGGATCAAATAGTATTTTCCTCCACTGTATACAAAGGATAAATGCAGTTAAAATGAATAGTTTGCCCAAATTCCTTTATCTCTTTAATTCTATTCCAATGTTTTAACCAAAGTCCTTTTTATAAGTGAATTAATCAGGCTGTTACCTTATTCATCTGTGGAAGTAAGGTACCCAAAGTCAGTCGTTCTTTGCTTCAGAAATGCATATTCAGTGAAAGGCTGGCACCATCCAGCTTTTTGTACTACTACTATTTTTCTCTACACCGGTTATAGGCCCTATTAATTGGAACCACGTCTTCCTCCATCCCTAATAGACACAAATGTGTGGAAGAAGACTCAGACATGACACTGGACAACAGGGTAAGGGCAGGGGCTAGGGGAAGGCTTGTTTGAATAGATGAGGCTGGAGGCGGTGGATGAAGATGGTAACAGATTCAGAGTCACGGATTGATTGTGGAAGTAAGTTCTAATGCCTTGGAGCAGCCCTGGAGAAAGCCCTGAATGTTGTCCTTACTACCTCGACAGAAGGGATTAACCTCTCACATCTATTTGGTTATTCTGGCATTGGACAAGCACTCCACTAACAAAGCTACATCAGCCTGCAAGCAGGAGATGGGCATGGAATTCACACATGAGTGGTGGGAGGAGGCGATTGTGCTCGTCTTGGCCTAAGGTTGTGAACAGGGCTCACCTTTTAAAGCTGAGGCTAGCTGAAATCTATACAAATGAACGATGAATGTGATGGATGTCATGTCTCCCTATGTGACCTTACTCATATGTTCAGTCTGTGCCCTGCCCTTAAGAACTATTGGGAATCCATTATCTAAACGTTTATCTATGCAACTATGCCCCAATATCTGTTTTTGGTATGACGGAGGACCTTTCCCCATTACCCCTCAGGCAAGCGGACATTGTTGCTTTTATTTCCTTACTGGCTTGACGCAGGATTTTCTCACCCCTCTAATTTGTCTCGATGGCTATGTGATGTCATGTTTTGTTTTAGGTTTTTCAAGTATCCCCTTTGGGGCTCCAGTGCTTTTTTATACGCAAGTGGCATCTTTTCATTGAATACATTCATACTTTACAGAGTCTCCTTCCTGATGTTGAGCTTTATTTTTTGGGGCCAAGCAGCAAGGCAGCTAAGGCATTGTGTTTCTACTAGTTGGACACTAGTTGGAACATTTGGCCCATAGACCTGTTGTCATGTCCTGGCTGGGGGCCCCTGGCCATATCTGTGCCTCGGGGGCTCACAGTCAGGGCACGACACATAGAGGTGCCTCTAGACAGCTGTTGCCAGTTGCCTCTGATTGGGGAGCCTACTTAAGTTAGGTTTTAGCCACACTCTGTGTGGTTTATTCTATCACGGCCTCGGTGTGTGACGGAACCAAACGCAGAAATTATTAAAGATAACGTGAATTTATTCTACACAAGACATGGATTTTATTTTAAAAGCTATAAAAGGTTCACAGGTCACACATTTTGTTCAATCTTGAAGAAATTATGATAATTGATTTATACAGACTACTTGATATGATATGACTGGAGAGGTTCTGATGGGTTTGGTCTTTATGGGTTTAATATGACTAGAGAGGTTCAGATGGGTTTGGTCTTTATGGGTTTAATATGACTGGAGAGGTTCTGATGGGTTTAGTCTTTATGGGTTTGATATGACTGGAGAGGTTCTGATGGGTTTAGTCTTTATGGGTTTAATATGACTAGAGAGGTTCTGATGGGTTTGGTCTTTATGGGTTTGATATGACTGGCGAGGTTCTTATGGGTTTGGTCTTTATGGGTTTGATATGACTGGCGAGGTTCTTATGGGTTTGGTCTTTATGGGTTTAATATGACTAGAGAGGTTCTTATGGGTTTAGTCTTTATGGGTTTGATATGACTGGAGAGGTTCTGATAGACAAAACACAAAGGAAGTGTGGATAAACACAATCAAAATGTCATTACCGTTTTTACAGTCTGTCTGCCTGTCTGAGCGGGGCTAATGTCAAGCCCTTAACAACAGCCCCTCCTTCCACTTAAGCACTTCCGCGCTGAAATTGTTTCACCCGATGTGGTATACCCCTCCACTGTCCTCAATAATAAACACTTCAATCATGTGCAGTTGTAGTAAAAGATGATCTTGAGACGTCAACAGTTTGATGTGTTTTTAAACGGGCTGGAAGATGGGCACACAAACATGTGTTTTTATGTCACTTTGATGTTAACAACAACCCTTCTAGACGTGACGGTCCATGTGGCTCATAGTGTGGCAACAGCGAGGTCAGTGGGCTGGTTATCGCCGCAATAGCACCAGATGTGGTGTCATATTCGAGAGAGAGCCTTAAGAGTTAAGACCCAGTCAAGGATATTTCGGCTTCAGGAGAGATGCTCACCGAGATATCGTTGAAAACAAATGACGCTGTAGAACTCTTCTGCAATGTTTCCTTTTAGTCTCACACACCCCCACAGACACACGCACACACTCCTTCCTGAAGAAAACAACGTCAGGTGTCGTCGCCCACTCAGACAGCAAGGGCCAATCAAATGATAGGAACAACGTTGTCATGGTGACAGAGACAGACACTGCACCAGAGTGATTCCCATTTTTAAGCATCACACACAAACACACATACACAATTAGCTTTTAGCAGTCTGAAGTCATCTGGTGCATGCCAATTAGTTTAATTTAGATACAGTTGTTAGTTCATTCATTTTCGCTTCTTCAAAATGGATTATATCTGTCTGCTCTTTTAATGATTATTCATGCACTTAGATATTAAGAGCTTTACTAAGTGTCACTAGAATCACAAAATGATAACTGCTCCACATAAAACAGATGTTTTGGTGCAGCGGATCGGGTTGGGTGGGGGGTTTGAGAAGTGTGTGTTTATCAAGCATTAGGAAACGGAGAGAGAGATTTATAGAGACAGCTGAAGAAAGAGCTGTGGAGAGAGGAACATGTGAATATGTAGCAGACATTGCGGAAGAATAATCATTTGGTTTAAAGAGGATCCTTTCAAAGTTTTCTCAGCAGAGTGAACTGGTAAAACATTCAGTTGGGTTATGATAAAAATTGTCAACTCAGATTTTGACATTTACAAGTCACAATCTGACTCATCATATTTGAATGAAGAGAATGTTTTTCTCTATTCTGACATTGCTGTCAGTTAGTGCTCACAGTTTTGTTAATTTCTGATCTAAACAACACAACTGGGGAAGAAACATAGTACACAGACAGAAACTGAATGAAGATACTAAGTCTGTGCATCAATCACAACTAAACAGAGACAGAGCTGTATGAGTAATGTCAACACAAACAGGAAGAAAGTGTTCCAGCTTTAACAGCTGTGTATATTGTTAACGGCAGAGGTAAAGGTGACTCTCAGTAACAGTGATGTAACAGTGTTGTGGACTAGGATGTAACAGTGGTGTGTACTAGGATGTAACAGTGTTGTGGACTATGATGTAACAATGTGGTGGACTAGGATGTAACAGTGGTGTGGACTATGATGTAACAATGTGGTGGACTAGGATGTTACAGTGGTGTGGACTATGATGTAACAGTGGGGTGGACTATGATGTAACAGTGGGGTGGACTATGATGTAACAGTGGGGTGGACTATGATGTAACAGTGTGGTGGACTATGATGTAACAGTGTGGTGGACTATGATGTAACAGTGTGGTGGACTATGTTGTAACAGTGTGGTGGACTATGTTGAAATTAACAAATACATCCAGCAAAGAAATGGGTATTGAATGTTTAACTGCTAGAAAACAGCTAAGACTTTTGGCAACCCTAAAACCCAGGACAACATGTCATTTACCAGCGGGACCTAAGCAAATATATCAGCTTTTTTATTTGGGGGAAAAATCCCATAACACAACAACTGAGCTTGACAAAATAGAGAAAGCAATTAATAAAAATACATTTTGGGAAATCTGGTGGAAAACCTCCCCATCAAAAGCTATTTTGCAAACCTCTATAGAATCACAGAAAATGTATTGAACACAACCAAACATTGCTTACAAAACAATTAAGAGACCAAAAAAAATAAGGACAGTTGTGTTCTACACTGTCTAAGGTAAGTGATAAACTGTTAATTAAACAGACAGCAATCAAAGAGAAATGCTCAAACACAGTGGCTCTAAGTATAAGGAGGCCATTCTCAGGCAATTTAACGTGGTACTGAGGATAGATTACTTCCTGAGATCTGGAGACACGGCTTGATTACACCTATATTCAATAACGGTGACAGGTTTGACCCAAATAACTACATCTCTGTAGTAACTTAGCAAAGGTTTACTGTAGCATAATTAATGCCAGAATCCAGTTTTTAATGAATGAATATAAGGTTTTAAGTAAGGATTCCTAAATAAATAATATTATTAAATGTTTTATATATAGAGAGAGAGAGCGAAAGAGAGACAGACACACAGTATACATGCCTCACACTAGATCAAAAACATGTCCATGAAAATAAGAAAGCGAAAATGATTACCTGTTTTGTAGACATTCAGAAAGCCTTCGTCTCTATATGACATGAAAGGTTTATTCTCATTACTCCTTAAAATGGTGTAGAAGGCAAGGTCTATTAATATAAATGTGATGTATGGGGAAAACAGAGGACAGAGAAGTCAGACCAGGCTGCAAACTGACTTCAACCTTGTTCAATATTCATATAAATGAGCCGGCTACAAAACTTGATCAATCTACATTTCTGGGACTAAACCTTGGAGACAAAGAAATTACACGTTTCTTTTATATGCTGATTAGTCATATGTTTACAGACAGAACAATGAATACAACAAAGCATGTCTTTATGAGTACAGAATTGTAATGATCAGGGAATACAATTTAGAAAACAAAGTAGTAATCTTTCTAATAGTCCAGAGATCCGAAAAGTAGATACCATACTAGTAGAAAGAACCCCAGAGAAATTCTAACTATCCATACCTCTGTGTGACTATATTTTCATTTGTGCATTTTGAAATCCCTATAATGTCTCTAACAGATAAAGCATGCAGATGCTATTTTGGAATTTGGAAGTTTCGGTATTTACATAACCTTTCTGTTAAAATATGTCTTACATTATTTGCATGTAATCTCTCCAATCGTTTTGTATGTTAGCCACATTTCAGGCCCTCAATACAATTTCAGTTGTAAATCTTGGCGCAAAAATCCTAGCCGAAAATTACACCGGGAACCTTGTAGAAATATACTTGTTGTTCACAGAAATGCCCTATAACCTAGCCAGTAAGGCAACACTTGGAATATTTCCCTTGGCAGTACAATTTGTGAAAAGAACAAAGATATTTTGGACACAACTATGATCCTGAATATTATCATCATAAAAGATGATTATGCAAACACAGCAACCCAGACAGTGAGATGTAGAGCGAAAGAGAGAGAGAGAGAATTGTGGAGAGAAAGATGGAAAGAGTCAAAGAGCAATTCACCAGCAGTAAGAAAAAGTACCCACACAAATTAGTAGACAACATTAATGCAGTAGAATCACAAACCTAAATGTTACCAAATACCATAGAGACAAGAAGGCGAAAAACTTGGAGGGTCAGAGAATAAAGATGTTGGAAACAAATCAGTTCAGCAGAAGATCACTTGCTCCAGTGCTATTAATATGATTTTGTAAAGTTAGTTGTTTTACAGATTGATTAAAGACAGAGAGAGAACTAGAGAGAGAAATAGAGAGAAAGTAGGAGAAAAATAGAAAGAGATGTGAAGAGATAGATGTAAAGAGAGGCTAACAGAGAGAGAAGTAGAGATAGAGAGAGAGATGGAGAGAAATGTACAGAGAGAGAGAGAGTGATGTGGAGAAAGAGAAAGATGTAGAGAGAGGCAATACAGAGAGAGAAGTTAAGAGAGAGAGAGAGATATGGAGAGAGATGAGACAGAAAGAGATTAAGAGAAACAGAAGTAGAGACGGATGTGGAGAGAGCAGACATTTGAATTCATTCAATTCAAAGCCTAAAATGTCAAGTTGTAGCCCTTGAAAGGAGCGAAAAGGCCACTTAATGTCCATTCACCCATTCAAACCACTCAATGCACCTATTACCACAGCCCTTCAAAGGGCCAAAACAGACCGGAAGTTCCTCCACAGGTAGAATTGACCTCTCTCTGTGTCTGTGTCGGCACAAACATACAACAGTAGAGCAGTTTAGTTAAGCTTATTTTTTGATCTGTCTGTAATCATACAAATTATGACACCTCCTCTTAGTCAGGTGTAGTCCATCTTCACTCCACTACAAAGAAGCCATTTAGATTAAATGCCAAATTGTATTTTGACCTGTGTATTGTCCCCAGCTATCCCCAACAAACCTGCGATCCACCAACAACACATTATTAAGAAGTTTCCAATAGTTCCCATGGACAACAAGCCAATCATATTTGCGTTTTCAAAAATGCAATCATAGTATAGTTGATTGAAACACAGCAGGCCCACTTACACTGTAGAGTCTCACAGGGTATCACACAACACACCTACAAAAACACACCCACACACACACAGTTGCTAGGACAACAAAGGCATGTAGAGGTACAATACTGAAACATATACACATGTTTTACTATATTTGGGAAAGATGGTTAGAGGAAACTTGTAATGGACCAATCACAAAGTTGCCTCAATGATTGACAACCCTATGCTGTATTTAAATGGATCAGTATGTCTTTCTTCTCTTAGAATGCCAAGTCATGCTGACACAAGAGAACCCTCACGCCCACATAGAAAGTGATAATCTCATATCTCAGCCGGTCACAGAGCCCTCTGTAGAGAGGCCAGGGAATTTAGTCCAAAGTCGGGTTAGAGCAAAAGTTTGCCAGCAATGACTGCTTTTCTGTCAGTAGAGATATCAGATTACTAGCTATGAACCAAACACTTCAGACGAGTAAAGTAAAGCAGTTCAACAGAACATATAACTCCCAAAGACTCCCTTGGACACATCCCTGGCCATTTCCCCCATAACACCTCTCAGATGCCTCACCCTAGCTCCTCTCTAGGCTTCTCTATCCTCAGCCCATGTCATCCAGGTCAAATACAGATGAGCTTTTACTACTTCCTCCATTAAAACCCACAAAGTGTGCAGAGAGGCTGTTTGTCGGCATTAGAGCCACAGAGCTTCCACACTATTATCTCAGAACCAGCTAAACACATCCGGCACCGCCTGTCAGCGGACTACCGACTTCCTGACAGGACGATCTTGTAAAGACGGGTCAGTACATTTTGAACTCCACTGCTTCATTGACCCCTACTCTAAATACCAACGCCTGTAACTCCAACAATATACTAGTAAAACGATTGAGATTTGCCTACGACCAAACTTCAGTTGATCTCCGCATCAGGGTTGGGTTTTGGGGCTAATTACTAAAGGCAGTGTGGATTCATTTGGAGTTGACCAACCTTTTACACCCACATCGTTACAAAATGGAGAACGGAAGAGTCTGATCCAGAACTGGGATACCAGGTGACATTGATTGACTACCAGGTAGAAACAAACAAACAGAAGTGTTTCAGCCCTCCGGTACTGGAGTTGAATAGCCCTGGGCCAGAGCTTCTGACCAGCCCATAAAAGTTGCTCGACTGAATCCCAGAGCAGGCAAGATGGAAAATTATAAATCTGTCCTTGAGCAAGACAGATAAATCTAATTGCTCCCAAAGAGCCCAACATGACAGCTCCTCGCTCGCCTCCAACAGGGAGGCATTGGATCACCAGAATACAAAAGCTAATTTACTGGGGAACGTGCCGGAAGCGATACATCTCCGGCATAGTCCAATGCTGCACAGCCAAAACCCTTTTACCCACAATGCCCCATCCCCTCGACACACCCCAGGGAACGCGCCACACGAAGCACGCCGTAAACACAGGAAGGAACCCCTTGTATTGAACAGATTCCGTGAATGTCATTAATCTTCAGAATTCACGTTCCACCATGCCAGACGAAGGAGCCTGGCTGAGGGCTCTGCTCTATGGTCCTCCGTACACTCCCACGGTAATCTACATTTGTAAAACAGAAACCGGCACGCACACACACACACACACACACACACACGCGAAGACACACACTGCATTGCTAAAAATGCTGGGTGGAGTCGGCGTTGCCGCGAGGGTTTATGGCTGCAAGGTCACTCCCGGTTATGTCCTGTTCGTCAGCAGCGATATGTCTTAGTGCACTTGTGTGTGTTTACCTTCACCCTGTGTGTGTGTGTGTATATATATCACACATAAAACCATTACAGAGGTTAGGGAAGCGATGCGGTCCACACGCCGTACTCTGTTACCCCCGACAGAAATGTGTCCCCGGGGACCAGACTTTAGAGAACACATAAAGCCCTCGTCCTTTTACCAGCCATAAAACATACTGAGCACACTTTACCGGCTGGCGGTGGAAACGGTAAAACATGCATAATACAGTGGCTACGAACACGCCTCTGAGGGAGCGAATCCCGGCACGCCGCCTGAAGCCGGGCACTGAGCCCCCCCGCTGTGCCCCCCTGTGCCCCGCTGTGCCGGGGGTTTCAGAGACCGTTGCTTTGAGCTCATGCATGGTGTTATTTGGTGATATCGGGCACTCGGCTCCTAGTGTTTACACGGCACCACATTCCCGAGAAGGGGTTGGATTCGCTGTGAGACGTCAAGATAAGTAAGATTAAGAAACTGTCTAAATATAAAAAAAGGGTTCCTCTGAGCTAATGGGATAATGCATTTAGTGTTCAGGGCAGTTTGTATCTAAATATAAACCATTTGCCCGGGTGGCAGAGTGGGGTCTCATCCTGGATCCTTTCATGTGTGTCCACATTCTGGCACAGAGACATCAGATAAGAATAGCAGACGGATTTCAGTCTTATAAGCGAGTGGCTGCGTTCCAAGTGGCGCCTATTCTCTATTTAGGGCCCTACCTTTTGATCCTCTATACTATGGAGTCAACAGAGTACCGATGTTACCATAGCTATTCCATGTGTTGATGTAAACCTACACAAGAGGCCTTGCTCTTTCCCTCTTCAACTCCCTCCTCACGCTCCGACCTCATCGTGATAAATACGAGGGGATCTCACCACGGACTACTGCGGTACTAAACGTTTGTCCAAGTCGCCTCAACAACCTGAGACACTTCAGTGCCGGCTACTGGGACGCAACCGTTAGTGTTATTAGCATCAGGCCACGGTGAGCTCTCACTACATGGCATACACCACACAAGATAACCCTGTATTCTGAGGGTCCCAAAAGTGTGTCTGTAGATGCACTACTGATTACCTATTCCCTGTAATCTTTTAAACATCCACTCACCCGAAACCCTAATCGAAGCAAGAAGTTGATTATCAATAGGGAGTCGTTGAATGTTTGTCGATGGTATTACTCCAAATAATTCTTTGGGACCCCAAATAAAGTGTTACCCTATATAATGATTTGTTCATATAGGGGAAAACAACCTTTTGATAGGTGAGCCAAAAGCCACAGATATGCCACCCACGAAACCGTCTTCCTGTCGGATCCCATCTCTGTGTTTGTCTGTCTATGTGTCCAACTTGTCTGTGTGTATGTATGTCTGTCATCTTGATCCAGTCTGCTCTCTGAGGCTCCCTGCGTGAGTGACAGCTGTTATCTCAGCACTGTGGTCCCCTATGACTATTCATCAACTCACAGCAAGCGCTGTGTGTGTTTGTGCGTGTTGTGTAATTTTGACCAGGTCTGCCCTCTGTTAGCTTCTCGCTAGGGTCTTCTGAGGCAGTAGTGATTGTGTGCCACTGCTGACCTGTGACTCGGCACGTCTAACGAAGTTCACCAGACTCTTTTTCCACCAGCCGGCCCCAGCCAACGTCAAAACATCTTTACCTAACCCTAACCCGGACTTAACCTAACCTTAACCCTAACCCTTACTTAACCTAACCTGTACCCATCCCTAACCTCTACCTAACCCTAGCCTCTACCTAACCTCTACCTAACCCTTAGCCTAACCTCTACCTAACCCTAACCCTAGCCTCTACCTAACCCTAACCTCTACCTATCCCTAACCTCTACCTAACCTTAACCTCTACCTAACCTCTACCTAACCCTAGCTTCTACCAAAACCTAACCTCTACCTAACCTCTACCTAACCCTAACCTCTACATAACCCTAACCTTTACCTAACCCTAACCTCTACTTATCCCTAACCCCTAACAAAAACCTGACCTATACTTAATCTGAACCTCTATCTAACACCTGGAAAACCCCCAAAACAAAAGGCCTTTTTCATGTGCATGTTTTCGCAAAAACCTGTAATACTGTGTTGGTTTTAAAAGGAGGCAATGAATATTAAAGACTAATCAACATTGTATAATCAAGCATGTAAGCGCTCCAACTACCAACTCAAAGGCAAGCATCCATCATGGCATGTTATCATTTGAATTTATGAATATTTACAGGTTTGACGCCAATGCTTTTTCTCTCCACGGAAGTTAAACATGCTTCTAATAGAGTGTAGCCACCTGCATCACTCTCTGCTTATCTGCTCTCCACCCTCTCTCTCCCTCTCTCCCACCCTTCCTGTCTCTCCATCCCCCCCTCCCCCTCTCTCTCTCTCCCCCTCACTGTTTCCATCTCTGCTGTCTCCATTAGTTGCGTTTAAAGCTGAAATCAGATGGTGAGACATATTTTAAAGGTCAGAATGGTTGTGGAAGGCAGCTGCTGGAATTGGCAGAGAGGGAGCTGGAGAGAGCAGTTCCCTGCTTGCGTTTGCAGGCTCCGGGCTAAATGATTTCCCTGAATGATTTCTCTGAGTGTGCGCCGTCCAGGGTAAGTGAAGTGACGGCTGATTGCTTCTGCTCACCTTGCGCAGCCATTCTCTTTTACTCTGGTAGGTAACAGCATGGCCAGTTAACCCCGCGTGAGCTGAGCGCAAAGGCGCGGCTGTGGGGAGTTTTGACGCATCAAGCGTCACCTGGCGGTGGAAGAGTTAAATATGTGCTCTGGATGAGAAAACGATTGGTCGATACCAAGAGCCAATCTCCATGTAACATAATGCGCTGATGTCGATGTTTTGTCACTTTTCGACAACTTTCTACCCTGTCATGAATTCAATAGAAATGTTTCTTCTGATGAGGCTTCTAATCTTTGCTCATTTTAATTATACAGGTTGTTACATCAATTATATTTGAACAAGAAAACATTTTTATGTGAAAGCTCTCATCTTACATACAACAAAGCCCGGCACTACATTATGTAATTGACACGTGACTACAGGAACACCAGCCTATTTTTTCAGAAATCGGTCGCAGAAGATCAGACATTTTATCGGCCGATAACGATTATTAAACGTTTTGCCTATTTTAGGCCACTACGATTGCTGACCGATTGATCGGTGCTTCCCTAATTCGTTTCCCTTACCCGGCATACGAGGATTGTGGCGCAATCCTTCTTGTCCTGTTTCTCCATTTCATTAGGCTCAGGAAGTTTATGTTCAGTAGACCACACACTGAAGCTCTTCCTCCTGATGAAGCGATGTAGTCTTTAGCGCTGTGCCCCCCAAAATGATCTCATTAGGCCCCTTCACAAATCCTGCATGTTTGGGAAGGTAAGATAAATGTCGTGAAGGCATCTGGCTCTGATTTCCAGATTACAGAAGAACAAAAGGCGGTTGTCCAGAGACGTCCACTACTAAAACCTGCTATGCCACAGCTTTAAGGGGGGAGAGGAAGCAGCGCTAAGACTCATGGGAAGAGAGTACAGAGAGTAGATGGAAGCCATTATAGCAGCCAGCTCATCACACAGCCCCATTGGTCTAAAGGCACCCATTAACTGGGAAGTTGTCAGATATACACTCATTCGAAACCCATACCATCACGCCAGTGCCAAGATGATGTCAATGTATGAAGACTGGAAAGTCACCTCTTCCACGGTACAGAGATTTCATTTCAATAAGCCATAGGGCCAAACTATGGAGTATTGGCATAACCCTGCATAATATAGTTCTGCTTCCGGCTTAGGGGACGTCTCTGAACCCTGCGGTGAACGTTGACTTGAAAGTAAAAGGCATAAAAGACGGGTCCATTGTACATAACCACAGTCTCCAGCAGACAACGTCTTCAGGCATCCTACTGGATAATTTTGCATCTGCTTTCTTCTCAAGAAAATACAAAATAAGCTATTTGCTCTATTTGCCAGAAACAGCCAAGTACTCTAGGCTATTTCTTCTGGCTGTTAGACCAAAAACGTTTGAAAAGTAAACAGCAAACAGCAATGTCCGCAACTCCAGATTACCTCCTTTAGGGATTTCGTTTAGAGGAGCACACAATGTTCTGTCCACTTACATCGCCCCTAACCTCCTTCTAAACACCTGTTGGTAGACACGGCCACAGGGGGGTGAATCACCATGGCTTTTGAGGAGGAGTCAGGGTGGGAGATCCCATGGCTTTTGAGGAGGAGTCAGGGTGGGAGATCCCATGGGTTTTGAGGAGGAAACAAGGTGGGAGATCCCATGGGATTTGAGGAGGAGTGTCACGGTGTTGTAGTGTGGCGGAACCATATGCAGACATTTTTCAAACAAAAGGTGATTTAATCCAGTAAACAGGTACAAACTAACATGAAACGGTAAACGTAAATGAAAGGATTAACTAACAAAACGAAGTACACATAACAGGTAGCGTATACACTGAACATTGAATTAAATGAAGACAAACCGTGAGCTGTTGA
>JACXGK010007420.1:0-25362 GCA_016801125.1 Novumbra hubbsi | reverse complement strand
AAGGCCAGGCAGTCCAGCCCTGTCATATCTGTTAAGGCCAGGCAGTCCAGCCCTGTCATATCTGTTAAGGCCAGGCAGTCCAGCCCTGTCATATCTGTTAAGGCCAGGCAGTCCAGCCCTGTCATATCTGTTAAGGCCAGGCAGTCCAGCCCTGTCATATCTGTTAAGGCCAGGCAGTCCAGCCCTGTCATATCTGTTATGGCCAGGCAGTCCAGCCCTGTCATATCTGTTATGGCCAGGCAGTCCAGCCCTGTCATATCTGTTAAGGCCAGGCAGTCCAGCCCTGTCATATCACACCGGTAGTGCCGTCCTACCACACCAGTAGGATCACAAATCACCCACGTGACCAAAAACAAAATACAAAAAATAACTTAGAATAAGTTGTTCAGTTGTTCATGGGCGCGTTGGTGTGTCTTAATAGACTTCACAGGATCTGGGTCTTTTTGCTATAAATAAAGTTGTCTTCACATACTTGTTGACCACCCACCAGTGACTGGTGAAGTTGACCAAATGTACCTGCCACTTGCCAAATGTACCTGCCACTTGCCAAATGTACCTCCCACATGCCAAATGTACCTCCCACATGCTAAATGTACCTCCCACATGCCAAATGCTTGTGCCGGGTGTTAACTTTGTTCCTTGGCTATGATATTGTTTTATATTAGGCCACCCCCGAGCAGGGAGGACACCCCCACACCTCAGCCCTCCGACAAGGCGTCCAGTATCAACCAGACCCCGGTGGAGGCCAATGAGTTCCCCCAACTGCCCGAGGGCCTGGAGAAGAAGCCCATCGTCCTCAAGTTCAGTGCCATGATGGATGGCATCACCATAGGAGCGGCTCTGCTGCCCTCTCTCAAGGCTGAATACAAGATGGGCCGCATGAAGAGTCACGGCATGACCGGTTTGTTCGCGCCTTGCGTTGTGATCTGTCGGTGCATCTAATGCTTAAAAGAAAACACACGGAGACAATGCACAAATCAATCTTAATTTGAAGGTCAGATGAAAAGCTCTTGCTGGAAAAACAAGAAGCAAACTCAACCTGTTGAGTCCTACATTTATGGGAAGCAACGAAAGGCCCAATAAGTGTTCCGCATTTAAAAAGCGTATTTAAAAACGATTTGCATGACGTTGCTCTTATGACTACAACTCACTGATTTCAACTGTAACTCAGTGCAGCCTTGTACGTTTGGTCCACTGACATCCTTGTTTTCCCTGTGTAGGTGCCCAGACAAGGTTTACCTTCGAGTTGCCCAGCCACAAGCTATGCTTCCAGTCCAAGGTGTCCCCGGTTGACACCTTGTCCACCATGCCCCCTTCCGCCAGCCTCAACCTGCCCCCGGTCACCATGTCTGGAGAGTACATCATGGAGGAACATGAAGGCCACTCCGACTTCGCGGATGACTTCCCAATACCCATGAAGCAGGGCAACTATCTTCAAGGCAATTACCTGCGCTGTGTTGCTGAGGTGAGGCTGCCGCTGTCATGTGGAGTAGCTCAGGTATTGCTGACTACTGTGGTTTGTTATGTGGTTGTTATGTCATGCCACGGTTATTTACTGTATGTGGGGTGTGACACATCCCTGAACTTTACCCACTTGATACATGGCTGTAAATCACTCTGATTAAGAGTACCTGCTGAATTACTAAAATGTATTCATGGACAACATCACAATAGAATAAACAACACTAATTCTAAATAACCCTCTGTTGCCTGTTTTATAGTCCTCTGATTATGTCGCCAGCCTTTGGTTTTTGCTGTTTCAGTTTATTTCTGTTCAGATATTTTAGCCTCAATGGCCTCATGTTGCCCCGACAGCAATAGCAGACCCCAAAGGAAAACGCATAGTTTAGAATCAAGGCAAGACAGTTATAGATTTCTCATGCCTGTTGAAAACTGTAGGTTTATGTTTTCTGTTAAGGAAGGAATTTTAAGAGGCTGGTCATAAAAACAACCTTGTTAAAGGCATTTTTAAACATGCAATCACTTGTCTTTCCATAGCCTATTACAATTTTTATTTACTGTGGGGTTATTGGTCAGATTCTAACAAGTAGGCTTCCTCTCTTCCTCTAATTTTCCTTGTTTTTACATACGTGTGACATTTAGCACCGCCGCTATAACACAAACTGAGGAACAACTTTAGCGCCACCATTTAACTGAGGCAAACTATGCTTTTTAATATAGATGAAATGTCAGAATATAGTCTGTTTTGTGTTTATACTTTTTTCATTTGATTGTATGTTTTCTGACTTAACATTAATAGTAATACTAATAATGATTATACTTTTAACTGATAAAGTTATTTGTGGTTGTGAGCAGTCAGAATGTTGTTCCTGACATAGATCATTGTGGATCATTGTAAAGAAAGGCAGTGAACTTTTTCAAATATTTTCATTGGTTCTAATCCTATTTCACCTAGATTGGTTCTTTTGAGCACAACCTCACCACTGACCTGCTGAACCACTTAGTGTTCCTGCAGAAGGTTTTCATGAAGGAAGTCAATGAGGTCATCCAGAAAGTATCAGGTCTGTCCCCCATGCATAACACAAAAACACTAAACAATGTTCTGTGCCTTTGTGTTCTTCTTAAACACTTTGGGTATTTGTTGCTTTCTGTGCAGGAGGAGAACAGCCCATTCCTCTGTGGAATGAGCATGACATCTCAACAGATGCTGACAAGCCAAAGATTCTGCTCTACTCGCTCAGTCTGATGTTTAAGGTACTAGTATGCAAACCCGGTTTACCTTCATGTTACTCATAGCTTGTGTTCTTGAATGCGGACTGACAACCATTTCCTCATGTGGTTTGCAGGGGATCCAGATGACAGCCACTACTCCATCCATGAGAGCGGTGCGCTTTGAGACGGGACTGATTGAGCTGGAGCTCTCCAATAGGATCCAGTGCAAGGCCCAGCCTGGCGGCAGCAGCAGCTACCTCAAGCTGTTTGGGAAGTGCCAAGTTGACCTCAACCTCGCTCTGGGCCAGATAGTCAAACATCAGGTTAGCGGCTGCCAATCAATATAGATTTTTGGGTTTCTGTTGGCAAGTGCGTTCACATCCCCTCTGGCAGATCAATATGTCAGTACATAGTCTTCATGCTTGGTAACATCCTTTTATGTCTTTCACAGGTATACGAGGAAGCGGGTTCGGACTTTCATCAGGTGGCCTACTTCCGCACTCGTATTGGCTTACGGAACGCCCTTCAGGAGGAGATCAGTGGCTCCTCTGACAAAGAGGCTGTCCTCATCACTCTCAACCGGCCAATTGTCTTTGCTCAGCCGGTGGCTTTTGACAGAGGTCAGGCCTTGATTGGACACAATGTTCTCAAATGTTATTTCTTCATATTAAACCTTCCCAAAAAAATGGATGAAGACATCATTACATTTCCTCTCTTTGTTGCAGCTGTACTCTTCTGGCTAAACTACAAGGCAGCATATGATAACTGGAATGAGCAGCGTCTGGCATTGAATAAGGACGTCCACATGGCCACCAAGGAAGTAGTGGACAAGTTACCGGGCATCCAGCAGACCTCCTCCCAGGCCTTTAGCACCCTCTTCCTGCAGTTAACTGTGAATGACCTTGGGATCTGTCTGCCCATCACCAACACGCCACTGGTAAGAGGAGAAGGAGGAGAACTATTGGCCAACCATTACAGGCATGTTTATTTTACTGGTAACATGTTTTTGGGTCCCTGTAATATCATTAAAAAAAGAAAAAATGTGTTTACAGTTTTTCTTTCTCTCCCCAATATATATATATATATATATATATGTATGTCCGGCGTCACTTGCTTAGGACACGTATACAAACAAATTTGTTCTTGAAGGTATAGTTATACCATGGTGAGAATAGGCTATAAAAATGTACTTTTTGAACCACACGGTGTATAACATTAACAAGAAGCCAATCTGGGTGCTAACATCCACATTTTCCACATTGTGATTTTTAAAGGGCCCTTCATCTTTATTGTTTGCATATTTCATTACACAAATGTAACAAATAATAGCATTACATTTATATTTTACTACCCCAACCCTCACAGTGTTCTGTTTTAACCTATTTTGTTTTATTATATTTTCGGTTTCAGACACCAAACATTGATTTGTACTGCATTGTTTAAGAACATGCATGTCTCAAAGTGATTATTTAATCATCACGCATCTCACTTACAAAAGAGCTGATGTATGTTGTAAAATTAGAGATGAATAAGTTGGAATTCAATACATCCCTTGGGAGTACATTCCTTGGGGTTCATCACACTGGTTAGTCAAAGTTATAATGTTGTCCCTTATTTCCATAGAAAGGACACATACCAGGTTTCGAAGGCATCCGCTCTGACGCTGGGGCCAGCAGATCTGTAGGCCAACAAAAATATGCACGAAAAGTAACCTACCATCTATTCAATTTGTTGTGAATCTGTGTATTGGTAGTTAGTGACCTATTCTGTCTTCTTTGTATAAACCTCTCATACATGTATGTGATGCAGTGTTGACATAATGGCCCGCCATTTTATTGATGGCATGTCCATAACCCAAATGAAGCTTGAAATTGTTGTAGGGGTGGGTTTCACATCCACCTTCTAAAAGTTTCCTATAAGACAATCTAGCTATACTAATGTCACCTAGCAATGACAACGGTTTTTGTCTCATTAATCAGTACTCTTCCTACTAAATGTAGCCAATATATCTTAGGAACATTTTATATTTTCTAGTTCCCTTATACCTAGAAACAATATCCGAACACAGTGATTTTGTCATGACATAGCCCATCAGTCAACCTGATTCTAAGAATAACATTCATATCATTATAACTTAGTCCTGATGGTCTAAAGATTATGGCAATCTTTAGTGGGGCATGACTTCTTAAGTAACTTTGGCCACAGGCTTTCTGTTGTCATGCATCATGGAGTGTTATGACTCACACACTGTCAAAACTGCATCACACATAAGTATAAAAGGCTGCAGCTATAAGAGCTGTTTCAGGAGCATGTGTTTTTGAACAGTACTCGCCCAAGAACATTTACTATTCCTATTTAGCATACTATTTGAAGGTCTGCCAACATGATGCATATAATTCGTTATGGAATGTTTTTGGTTATTAAATCTCTTTTCTAAATGGCTGCCAATCAGTCCTCAGACCTTCTTAGAGATTATTGATCTTTTTCACCAAAGATGTTGAAGTTCTTGTGCGTGATTGGATCACATTTTGCGTATTGCATTTATTCTCTATATATGATCCTCCAGGAGTGGGCTGATTCAACAAATTTTTTGTTGCACTCAGCATTTAGTTTGCATCTTATTTCAAACAAAATGAAATGGCAAAAACCCTGCAAATATTTGAAAGAAAATAAACTTTCTCTATTATCGGAGTCGCCAGACATGCCGTTCTTGCTGCTGTGAGGAGGGTGTACTTCCTCACAGCAGCAGACATGCCGTTCTTGCTGCTGTGAGGAAGTACACCCTCCTTCTGTCTTTTTTCACATTATTTGATATAAAGATAGAACTTTTCTTCATTTAAAGACTTTCTCATTCCTGGCCTGTTCTGAGGTTCTGTTTTCGTGAGTGCCTATTTCTTACATTATCTTGTGGCAATTTAGGGCTCAAGTTTACTAAAAGATCAGGGACTGGATTAGGAACCCCTCCTTTTCAGATGAAAATAACAAATATAACAAAGTTATAGTAAAATAAGTACTCTATGTTGCTTGTTAATAGACGTGCTTTATTTGGTTGAATGAACTGTCCTCATTAGATTGCCATGGTCTGGAATGTTCTCCATCTGTAGATTATTTATGACTATGGAATGTTTTACTTCAAATTACATGGCGATAGTTATGGTCGTAGTCATCAACATTTTTGTTTTGATGGCCTCAGAACTCATTTGAACATGGCCTGAATTGTTACCTTACACATCTATGGTTAAGCGCAAACAAGCCAATGTCTGGTATTTTGATATAAGGCTGTACCCTTTTGCTTGAATTCTGCTGCACAAAATGTGCATTGATGGAATGGTTATGATAGGGGTGTATTCACGTTTTCTACAATAATATAGTTTCGAATTTTTACATTTTGTTATTTATTACAATTTTAAACATTGACAGGTTTTTTCTTTTTTTAAAATAGGTTACCTTTATATGTATTCCAATAAAGGGTAAAATATGGTGATCAGATGGTGTACTGCCTCATTGCACTGTAGCCTTAATGTTATTCCTGTGACTTATTCAGTGACCTAATTGTAACATCTAACTCCTTTATTCCCCCCTCAACTGCAAGGCCAACCACAGCATTGACTTTGACACTGGCTCTGCCCTGGTGCTGACCATCGAGAGCACTCTTATCACTGCCTGCTCCTCAGAGTCACTGGTCAGCAAGGGCCATTTCAAGAACTTCTGTATCCGCTTCGCTGAGGGCTTCGAGACGTCCTGGGATGATTGGAAGCCTGAGATCCATGGAGAAATGGTCATGAACGCCTGTAAGTGATTCAATTGTGAGATGTTGGTACAAACATGCAGACTGCGATTGAAAGGTCTAAAATAGGATTGCTTGTCTCTATTTAAAAATGGACCTATGAAAGCGTTGGAAGTTTAATATAAAGATGTCATTGTAAGGAGCTGGTCCCCTGTACTGTGTAGGTCTGCTATTTGATGGTGTCGAATTTTAATTATTTTTCTTTTGTAGGTGTTGTTCCAGATGGTACATATGAAGTATGCTCAAGAACTACAGGCCAGCCTTCTGCAGGTACATACTACACTGATAATGGGCATGAAACCTTTTGTCTATTATGACTGATTATTGACCAGCAAATCCAAAATGCAGAACTGTCTTTTTCTATTTATTTTTCATCCAGATCTTTATGTTATAAAACTACTTTTTGCATTTTCTTTTCAGAAAATGTTAATAATACTATATCGGAAGTAATATTGGAAAGAAAAATATATTTCAATCTATTACAAAATGCATTCTAAAAGACTGTCTATGACAACATATTTGACACAATGTTCATTACATTTCGGTGTTAATGACACCGAAGGGGTGTAGGGTATCACTTACCATCTGCATTATTGTGTAATACTTCATTACACAAAGTTCTGTAACAAAAGAAAATGTGTAAGCAGTCTTTTAACATTGGTGGACAAAACCAAAAGTAAAACTCAAACAGATGTTGGGATGATTTAATGATTGGTGTACGTAGTGATTGGTACGCGTAGTGATTGGTACGCGTAGTGGTTGGTACGCGTAGTGGTTGGTACGCGTAGTGGTTGGTACGCGTAGTGGTTGGTACGCGTAGTGGTTGGTATCAGTAGTGGTTGGTATCAGTAGTGGTTGGTATCAGTAGTGGTTGGTATCAGTAGTGGTTGGTATCAGTAGTGGTTGGTATCAGTAGTGGTTGGTATACGTAGTGGTTGGTATCAGTAGTGGTTGGTATCAGTAGTGGTTGGTATCAGTAGTGGTTGGTATAAGTAGTGGTTGGTATACGTAGTGGTTGGTATCAGTAGTGGTTGGTATCAGTAGTGGTTGGTATACGTAGTGGTTGGTATCAGTAGTGGTTGGTATCAGTAGTGGTTGGTACGAGTAGTGGTTGGTACGCGTAGTGGTTGGTACGCGTAGTGGTTGGTATCAGTAGTGGTTGGTATCAGTAGTGGTTGGTATCAGTAGTGGTTGGTACGAGTAGTGGTTGGTACGAGTAGTGGTTGGTACGAGTAGTGGTTGGTATACGTAGTGGTTGGTATCAGTAGTGGTTGGTATCAGTAGTGGTTGGTATCAGTAGTGGTTGGTATCAGTAGTGGTTGGTATACGTAGTGGTTGGTATCAGTAGTGGTTGGTATACGTAGTGGTTGGTATACGTAGTGGTTGGTATCAGTAGTGGTTGGTATACGTAGTTGTTGGTATACGTAGTGGTTGGTATACGTAGTGCTGGGCATATAATACCTTGTCTCCCTGTGAACCCTCAGAAAGCAACAGTGCTGGGACATGGACTCTGAACGTGCTCTGGAAGATGTGTGGAATAGATGTTCACATGGACCCCAACATCGGCAAGCGGCTTAACGCACTGGGTAACACCCTGACCTCACTGACAGGCGAGGAGGACGTGGATGACATTGCCGACCTTAACTCAATCAATATGGCCGACCTTTCAGACGAGGATGAGGCAGACTCTATGTCGGCAACTATTAATATGGTAAGTTGTAATATGCACAAACGGTCAATTGCTTTCCGTTTTTATTGAAACTCACATAGTTTAATGTCTTGATGTACTTTGAAATTAAACCTTAGAACAAATGAACAATTGTTGGCATTCCTCCCTCAAACCAAAAAGACCAAATAGAGGTACCTCAGAGGGTATGGAATGGCAGAATGTTGTGGTAGCTGTTTTGGTTCCGGGGGGCACTCACTCTGTGCCATTCACCCACTCTGGATTCTGCCAATGTTGTTGTCACACACTGAGGAACCCTCCTTTCGCCTACTCTACATCGTACTAAAACACTGCATGATGAACCGAAGATTTCAAAGCACTGGAGGTGCTTCGTGACCCAGGCAAGCCTCTTCCTTAGTCTCCTCTTAACTGTTGGAACTGACACCTGTTTTCTTCAACCAGCATTGAGCTGTGCTTGAAGCTGTTGTCCTATCGTAACTGTCGCGCAAGCCGAAACGTCTGACTCTGTTTTGGCTTTGGGTCTGCCAGACCTTTTCCTGTCAGTTTCCAAGTGCCTTTTGATGGTGTAGGAAACTGCTCACTGTCACCTTGGTTGTCTTAGCATTTTCTCTAAAAGAATGACCTCCAGTTTGAATGGTTATAATGGTCAGTCTTTCTTTCCTTGTTAATTGCCATTATGATTGCAATATACTACTTCCTGCCGTACAATTCTGTCCAAATAATGCTTGAGAGGTTGTAGTAACACAGTGTGTTCCAACACAGCCTTTATACGGACTGAGGCAAGTAATCAACAAGGTTGGGACTGCTGTAGGCATTGTGAGCTTCAACTTTCAAGGCATAATTCACTTCCATTACTGCAGAACAGCAGTAAGTTGTAAACCCATTACTTGTTCCCTAAAAATATTTGTAGATTTTTGGTCCCCTGGATTTATTTTTTGTAGCCTCTGGCAGTATACCATTTACCTTTGTACCATTTCAGGTAATTCACTGGACTTGAACTGCTTCAATTTCTATAAAAACTGGAACAATTTTGTTCTAAAACCTTTGACAGGTAGTGTACTTAATACAATAACTATGTATCTGTTTGTTAATTTGTTCTTTTATTTATCTTTTTTGGGGGGGCTGGACAATTTAGGTTTGTTATGTGGTCTGATGAGAACAACATTTAGTTATTGTCCTTGTGTGGGCAAGGCAATGCCCGGACCTGAGCCCTGTTGAACATTGGTCTATGAAACCAGAAGATTTAGTTTTCCATGTCCAGGTGTCCAAAGCACAACTGTACCTATCATGAATTATGTTTACATGGACCGTTTATCAACATATACTCCAGTGCCATTGCTCCTTAACGTTTCACTTTAATGGTGGTCCTTAACATAATCATTTTGGGTTAATGTTTGGCATCACAATGCTTGCAATAGCATTAGGATTAACGTTATACTTAGGTTAATACCTGTCTAAACAAAAACAGAGAAACAACTGTCTACACAAAAACAATTGCCCCCCCAAAAAAGGTCAACCTCTTATATATTTGTTACATATGTAAAATAGGATATTAATTGTAAGTACTTGTTCTCTGTGCTCTACAAAAAGCCGACAACAGCTCACTTGTATCGCCCTGAGCCTTCTTTCACCTGGGTCTCCAGGATTGTGTTTGCTTCACTGTTGTGCTTTTGTGACACCCAACTTCAGCATTGTGCCTCATTTCCATTCTTTTTTCCACATCTTCAAAGCCAACTGCAGAATGATTGTCTTGTACACCTCTTTCCGCTGGTTTAGACACAGCATCTGCCTTTATTTTGCTGCCTTCATCCAACAGATCTGGTCTGCCAACCATTTTTCTTTTTGGACATGAAATATTGTGTCAGGTCAACAGTTGTTCTTTGCTCTTTTTACTGTCCCATAATCTCATACGTTTAGCATTTTCCACATCCATTGAGGCCAACTCTCAAGTGTAAAAGGTTTTAGTCACGCTAGAGTGTGTAAAATCCAATGTCAATTATGTGATGCCCATACACAGGCTTCCAAATCTTTTGTTGGGGTGTCGAGGCTTCTCATCAATCCATTCTAACCCCTGTGAATGGTGATCTATGGAAGACGTCCAGGCACCCAGTTGACCCTGCCTTTGGCATCCCATTGCCTGCAGGGGAGCCCAGAGGGAGAGTGCAGTAGCCCCAGGCTCACGTTCAGGAAGCGGCTAGTAAACAGCATCCTAGGCCTGAAAAGCCCCAGCGTCCAGAGTGTCTCGGTACCAGGCGACTACCTAAACGATGTCCCTTCCCAGTCCAGAGGGAACAGGGCCAGGTCTCCCAGACCCCTATCCTGGGGATGTGTATGTACTGTAGGCCATCCCAAATGCCCCACTCTAGTCTCCTATCTTCCGGCTCCTATAATCACTTTACGGGTGACATTAATGCTCCATTGTACACGTTTCATATTGGAGCGTTTTTTTTAAGTTGCTAAGTGACACCATGACATGGGGCTACATACTATGTACCTGTCATACTAAATACTATTTCTATTTCTATTACTATTTACAACAAATATCAACATAGTACATACTTTGAAGTTGTCATTGAATGTGCATTTAATGTTTTTCCTTGCTATTCTGGTTATTAGCTGATACATAATAAAATATATATTTTGAGGAACCTACTGACACTAACACAAACCGTTATGTATGATTTTTACAATTTGTTATAAATATTATTATTATATTTGTTTTCCCCAAGCAAAATAATTGCTGCTCTCTTTGAGCTTAATCGCTTCAGTCATACAGTCATGTAAACAATTAGGACACCCCATTCCATAATTAGTTTGTTTGGCTCCAAAGAAAGAAATGCCGGCTTGTGGAATGGCCAAGACAAAGCCCGGATTTTAATCGTATTGAGATACTGTGGGGGGATTTGAAACGGTCTGAGCGTCCAAGAAACCCCTCAAACATTACACAGCTGGAAACAATCTATAACTGTCTATCAGAGCCTCATAGACAGTTATAGGAAGCGTCTTAATATGGTTATTTCAGCCAAAGGGGGCAATATCAACTATTAGGGCATAGTGTGTCCTAACCTTTTTTTCCTCAGTTGAAAATGGCATCTATGTATATCTTTTGTTAAATAAATGATATCATGGTTCAAATGTAATTGTTTTTTGTTCAATTACATCACCTTTATCTGTAGCCATTGTTTGTAAGAAGATCAAATATTGATATGTCCATATTTCTTAAGAAATATCTAAATATTTCATGGGGTGTCCTAATTTGTTCACTTGACTGTAAACTGCTCAATAAGCACATGGGAAACAAGATTTTAAGAGTATTGACCATAATCTTAGAATGGTCGCCGCAATAGCGTGGTTGTAAAACCAACTGATAACAGGGTCACTTAGCAATTTACTCTGTGGCATGGTGCCCTTTACAGTTGTTTACACATTGCCGTATCAATCATCTGAAAACTGGTCCTCCAATCTGTTCCAAAATTCTCAAGTGTCATTATGGTGGTGGGGGCTTCCATTCTGCTATTTGTGTGTGTGTGTCATATTATTTGGGGTGAGTATATGTAGAGTCTATGGTGAGCTGGTTAACTTTGGTGGTATAATTCACGCTTGGTATAATGTCTTGTTTTTGGTATAAGCCTAATCTAAATTTGATCATTTAATTGTGGCGATTTTTGCATTTCACGACGTGGTGTTTTGTACTCTGTACTCCCCAGGAGACTCTAGACGTCAGACGGCAGGCCGCGGTCGGCAACCAGATCCTGGATCCCAGGAGGGGGAAGTTGAACAAAAGATTGGTGGACATCAGAGAATTGAACGAGCAGGCCAAAGTCATTGATGACCTCAAGTAAAAACAGTTTTTTTTATCAAACCCCAACAATGAGGATAAATCGCTCGATTGATCTCCAATTGATGTGACATACATTCTCCTTTCATAGGAAACTGGGAGCAAGTGAGGGCACCATCAACCAGGAGATCCAGCGCTACCAGCAATTGGAGTCTGTAGCCGTCAACGACATCAGGAGAGATGTGCGCAAGAAATTACGTCGCTCGAGCATGAGGGTGAGACTTATTTGCCAGGCCCGCAGGTGTCTAGTTTTGCAATAGCAACTCCCATTCACTCGCATGAATTAAAATCTAATTAACATTGCATTGAGAACTTCTGATCACTTGATTTATTGCTATGCACCAGGCTGCGTCTCTGAAGGACAAGTGGGGTCTGGGATACAAGCCCAGCTATAACCGCTCCAAGAGCATTTCTACAGCCGCCGGCAGGCCTCCGCTTAAAAGAATGGAACGCCAAAGGTACTGTGTCACACCATTGACCAAATATAGAACGTAGGATAGGCATACGCCTGAGCATTTGTTTTTGAATGAAAAACGTAAGACCGTCTAGCGCCACCTATGGACAAAATGTCCAATGACCCTGCACTGTAAGTTCATTACTTGTCTGAAGCTGGAACCTAACAAACTTTAGCAAAATTTTCATGAAGGGAGGTTCTAATATGTCTAATTGCTTTTCCTATTTACTGTTCAGTTCTAGAATAGGTGATGTAGATGACTTACCGGATATCAGAATGGATGCGTCCTCCCCTGGACCAAGAGTTACTTTCAACATCCAGGACACGGTAAAAAAAATTACTTTTATGGAAGATTAAAATAAAGACAATACAAATGTATGTATGGAATGAGAACATTTTGATAACATTTAATGTTTATATTAACATTTAATTGTATTATGTTAAGACAGCAAAAAAAAAAACTTTTCACAATTAAATGTATTGAACAGCCTTAAATGCTAATGACATAATAATAATAATTATTATTAACATTAATAAAACACATTTATCAAATTTGTTTCCAAATAATTGTAGCTTATTGCAATCAATTAAAAATTAATAATGAATTTGTTAATTAAGAAAATGCTGCTAAGTTTCCCTGAATGGCGCTCCAGCAAAGTCACTTTGTTGCTCAGGGGTACTCTGCAACCTTTGGGTTAAGAGGATCAGGAATCAAATATTGTTGCATGGCTGTGCTCTAGCATGATTGACTTGGATTCCTGTGACTAAATAATACAGGTTTTTGAATTTGACCGTTGTACAGGGGCTAAATGAAGTAGAGCTGTACATCTCCATTGCATTTCTCACCCTTCATGTCCAGGTTTTTAATACACTATAAGTGGCTTCTTGACATGGATATTTCTGTCCCAACGTTGTTGCACAGCCTTGGGAAAGTATGCAGACCCCTTGATTTTTGTAGACAATTCTATTATTGTTTTTCTTTGCTCTCTTCTAAAAGCGGGTTTAGGGCGTCTATTGTCCACCCCTGTGAACATATTACCATGTCTTTATTTTTGGTTGGTTTCCATTGAAGATTAATAATGAGGACTCTGCAAACCGACCAGTCATTCAAGGAGAGGTCTTCAAGGTATTTTCCCCCCCAAAAAATAAAATAACAATACCAAACAAACAAATTTCTAAGAAGAATATTTTTCTACTTTCTACTAATACATCTGAAAAAAATGATTTGTTTGATACCATGGAAATTCAAAACAGGATGGTAAAAACTTTAGTAATGTATAAATATTTTCTCTAATGTTATGATTTGTGATGATTTGGTGCATGCTAATAGATGTGCATGCTATTGCATGCTATTGAAGGGTTGTCAAGCTCTTATTATTATACACTTTCAATTAATAATATTAATTTAAAAAAATAATAATTCAAAATGAATCTGGACTTTTACCAGTTGTTGCCACTGATTGTGTTTGCTCAGAAATTGTATTTACCACATGGTAATAGTTGTTTCATTTGCCATAGTTAGTGTAAACGTGAATAGACAGTTTTCTATGTAAAATATGCAATTGCAGTGTGTTGTAGATTCTTGAATTGTATGATTTACAAAATGGTAAAGATAAAATTTCAGTGTGCCATTGATTGTCCCATCCTGTTACTGAATTCCATGTCACTCCAAATCATCTTTCACCAATCTGTTCCTCACTACAGCAGCTATGCATGACCAATCCTATTAGCCCGGATTTAAAATGTCTATGTTGTATAATTGGAAACTCTAAGACAAAAACTCTAAACTCAGGTTTGTTCAACTCAGAATATACATTTTTGAATGTATATCTTTTTCCAAATTCTCTTAGTTGGTGGTGGTTTATGACTAGATTGTTCTTAAGGTGGGATGTTCCAAGTTCTTCTCTTTTGGTGGTTGTCTGGCTTTGCCCACTGTCCTGAAACAAGAGGTTCTCCTTTGGAATTTTTCTCCCTAGGTGTCCTAATGTTTTGGCTCTGGATTTTTCTCTTCTGTCTTCCCAGACCACTGCATGATGAGTTATGTCCATGCTAGGGTTAGCTTAAGTATACAGCTCTGGAAAAAATGCAGAGATCACTCCACCTTTTACTGTCCTTTTTCAAATTTAGAACATTTTGAGTTTCCTTTTAAAAGGCCACAGCAAGTTTAACCCTTCTGGTCTCTTAATTTCTTCCAGTGCTGTATACTTTTTGTCTCATCTGGAAAAAAATGTATGTAATGAAATGGTTAGGAATTAAAGGTAAGGTTAGATATTAATTCTGAATGGAACATGCGTTTCTTAAGAACAGGATAGAACAGGAGTGTAAGGTGCTTGAAAAATGCTGTCCTTTTCTCACTGGGAGTCTAACTGTCCCCCTCTCAACCCTTCCCGTATGTTTTCTGCTGAAGTTTCCAGAGGAAACAGAAGTGGACCTGTTGTCCATCACCATTGATGAGCCACTCCACCATCATCTTCATCACCATCATCATTTCCCATCCGTTAGTGAGGGGCCCAACTCAGTGTTCAGTGCCCCTGCTACCCCCGCCGTCTTCTCACCTGGCATTCCCTTCCAGCATGACGATGTACGGCGTGACGAGCTCTCCTCCTCTTCCTCTGAGGATTCTGACAAGGAGGAAGAGTTTGACCGCGAGAGGCTGCCCAGCTTCTTCAGGAGGCCTGTGTGAGCATTTTTCCCTTCCCTCTCTACCGTTTTCTCATCTGTGTTCCTGTTGGTTGAGTTGTTTTCTTAGACAAATATTAAATCTACTACATGTTGCAGCAAGTGGACTGAGCAACAATACTAAGGGTGGGGTTTTGCCAAGGGGTTGGGTATGAACATCCCTCAGATCTTTTTTCCTCAACTCCAGACAAAAAGAGACACCCTCTTTTAGCTTATTGCAAGATTTAACATGCAATGCATTTCCTGGGGAGAGTACATAGGCCAGGTGGAAAGGCATTGTTTCTGTAAAAGTTTAACCTAGCTCAGATAACTTCCGAGGTTACTGATGACGGCATGTGAGTGAGTGTCCATCATAGGGTGGGTACAATTAGAAGTAATGACATCTGGAAAGGATTAACATGTTTTAGTAACAGCAGCTTCGCCGTTTATGTCTTAAGTTTTTGCATTTTACACAGTGTCTGCTAAGATGTGGACATGTGGAAGCAGCTGAAACTGGGAACTTAACTACCTGATGAGCCAGCAGAAGGCCATACGATAGTTAAGGCTATATGGTAGCTATGCGTGTGCTTAATTAGCTCTCAATGCCTAATGGATAGTTATTGTTTGTAGCTTCAGACGTAAATAGTTTGAATTGGGAGGTTGGGTAGCTGAATTAATAGCACTTGCCCGCCAGCATCTTAAAAAGGAATTAATCAGGTGGGCGTGGCTTGCCTCCTGCCTACTAAACACAAGCCGTGTGTGTTTTCTCCTCTTAGCCAACCACCACACAAGAAGCCATCTGGATTTGCTGCTGTCAGCCAGTTGTTCAGTGAGCGCTGGCCCAGCACGCCCACCAACCGCAGCCTCGTGAGCTCGGTCACAGAGAGGAACATTGACTTTGAGCTGGATGTGCGCGTGGAGATTGACAGCGGGAAGTGTGTGCTGCACCCCACCACGCAGCAGCCTGATCATGAGGATGTCTCTTTAAGAAGGTACAGTACAACTTCACAATGTGGGAGCTAGCCTAGCCGTGATAAGACAACAAGATTGGCCGGCTACTGTTAGAATACCGTGTTGTGACTAAACACTTGGCTGAGACCTTTGGGTGACTGTGTTTTCCACTGTTATTATGTAAGGATACTAAGGGGAAAGAAAGTGTCCACTTTCATGTATTATGAACACTGTTAAAAACTAGCCGCTAGCTTTTTCTTTTTCTCATCACTCTTTCACATCAGTCATTGAGTGGTTCAAAATATGGCAGGGGAATCCGAACTGACAGGACAGGTGAATACTGCAGTGTAGAGGTGTAATATTGTTACTTTTGCATCACCGCTAGATACTTATTTGAGTGTTTGAACATAAATTGCACGCGTAATCAAAAAATTGCTTTAAAAATCTGTCTGGTTGCTTGAGTTAAAGTCTTTTTACTGGTCAGATGCTCTAACCGCTGGGATACCCAAACTAGACAAGTTATTAAGTGCCATACCTGCAGGCTGTAAAATAATTGTTTCTTTATTTTAAGTAAGCTATGCATGGAAGTTTCCTTATCCTCTTCTACTGTAGGAGTTGTGACCGCAGCTCAAGGAGTCTTGACCAGGAGTCTCCTCCTAAGAAGAAAAAGCTACAGCCCACTTATTCCTCCACCACCCACTTACTGGCCGGGAAGAAGGTGCCTTCATCTCTGCAGACAAAATCCAGCGACCTGGAGACCACGGTCTTTTACATTCCAGGCGTAGATGTCAAGGTCAGTCAATTTGCTTTGTTTTGTCCCGTTTATGGGTTGGCGTTTAAGGGGCGTTTCAACATCGCACAACAACTTAATGTGCAAATTCCTAATGGTAGCAATGATACATTTGTAACATAAAACACAGGATCTCCTGAACACAGTCTAGAATTTCAGCTGTATATAATGTTCCAGAATTCATAGCTAATTTTAGGATGAAATTCTATTTGTAATTGTGATACAATTAGGAGATAAATATATTATTATACTATTACTCCAGAGTAATATGTAATGGCCATTTTGTTATAATACATTGAAATATCAGTTCCCACCTGGCAAAAATCTGTCTGTCCATTGTTTACCTTTACCATGTGCATTTGTCTAGATTTGATTTGTCAGCAGCAATATATTTGTATTAGATCAACAACAATTTCATGATAATTTCCTTATAATATATTTTTTGTCCAACTTAGTTGCACTACAACTCCAAGACCATGAAGACTGAGTCACCTAATGCCTCACGAGGATCCTCTCTCCCTCGAACCCTCTCCAAAGAGTCAAAGTTGTATGGTATGAAAGATAGCGGCCCTCACAACCCTTCCAATGCTGCCCAAAGCAAGACTTACTCGCTCCTTCCTCCTACACCCCCACCTCTACCGTCAGGTACTGAGAGCTCCCGTCAATACCTGCATGCCTTCTGCCTCCTATGCAGTACCATGAATGTGGGGATTGAGGGGTGGGGAAGGTCTGTTTCTCGTGTGGAGAACAGAATATGTACCTACACTATGAGGCTGAGTGGTGGTGTCATGGGTTGTTGTCCACATTACCCTCTAATCAGCACGGGTGACTAGTTGTCCGTATTGTAACGCCTCGCCGTTCCTCTCTCTCCAATTCATGTCCTATTCATGTCCAATTCAGTCCGTTTTTCGGGGCTAGGGTGTTCTGGATGGGGTCTTTGTAATTTGGCAGATCAGGGACTACCTACCTGACTACCTTTTAGATGTTACTAGCTGTCAAATTGTAGCTTTGTTGCTATAAAACTCTGATCATGTTTACGTTGCAGCGAAAGGCAAGGGCAGTGGTGGGGTGAAGACAGCCAAGCTGTATGCCTGGGTGGCCCTCCAGACCCTTCCGGAGGAGATGGTCATCAGCCCTTGTCTGCTGGACTTTTTGGAGAAAGCCTTGGAGACCATTCCTATAACCCCGGTAGAAAGGAACTATACCGGTATGTAGGGCCATTCCAGTGTGAAAAGGAATGTTTTGCCAGTGGGATACAGAAATGGTTAGAATGTTATTGCAAAAGTGAACAACAACATACCCTTGTGTAAAGCATGTCATTGCGTGAAGCGTACTAAGCATACCACAACCCTCCATGTGTCTCGTGTGGCAGCTCTGAATTCCCAGGAGGAAGACATAGGACAGTTTGAGCCAGTGGAACCGCTTGAAGAGTCCACCACCTCCCTGGTGTCCTCCTCCACCTCCGCTTATTCCTCCTTTCCTGTGGACGTTGTGGTTTACGTCCGGGTTCAGGTAATCAATTTACATCTGGCTTGTGGGTTGTCGAAGAATGTAGTCTGCGGGAAATAATAACACCCAGTTATTACGCCCTAGTTAATATTGAATAAGCTACTGCCCCCTAGTGAATTTAACAAAATCATATTTTGTTAAACCATTCGGCCTGATTTGTATAAGCCCTGACCAATATAGATCTGTCTAACTTCAGCCCTTACCATTTGCCCAAATTGGTCAGAAACATAATGCAATGATAAGATAAACTCTTCCAGAAAACAGTTGTTGATGATATCTGTCTGGATGTGCTTATAAAACTATTTCCAACACCCTGCGGCTCAATCAAACCAAGGTCACTGCCATATTGCCCAAATTGAGAGATTTTGGGACAGAAGTGAATCTTTCCAGGCGTGGCCATCTTGCAAAAATATATCAAAACTAATTTATAAAATCATCCAGGAAGTCACAAAGAACTGCAAGCCTCTATCAGCAAAGGTCAGTGTTCATGACTCATCAAAAATATATTGAAATAATGCCTATAAGTACAATTGATCACTAGTGGGGTCCAATTATTTTGATGCGAGATCATCATAAAGGTTATTAGTTACACTTTTGGAAATTCAAGATTTCTATTAAAAGGGGACTTAGAATATTTTAGTTGGTAATAATACAACAAATCCCTTTAATGACATGGAGTATGGTGTTTAGATAAGGGGGATAAAAAAAGAAATGTCGAAAAGGGCAGAATAAACTTTTCATTGGCTCTGTAGAGGTCTGTTCATTACTGACTAATGCACAATAAAAATCTCTGTATGAAAGTGTTCCTCTCCAGCGGTGTGACATGCGGATCACAACTAACATCTCATTTGGTTGCAGTCAATGCAGACGATGAAGCTTTTTCACAGACAGGGCATTGAGGTTGCATTTGTTTCCCATTAATTAAATTAACACATTGTGTTACACGTGTTCACTTAAATTTGGTTAAATATTTGAAATACATTTTGTGCCAATAAATGAAAATATTTTAGGGAGAACTAGAAAGGTGGCAAACACTTTTGTGTGGCATTATGTCTGTTGTGTAAAGATATTTGCAGCTTTGACACAGTCGGTCGTAGTTGTTCAGATTTTACCATGTCAACTGTAATGATAACTGCAGTGTGGTTTTGTGTTGCTATGAAGGAAGTAGTAAAGCTATAGCTGACACAAAAGAAAGCAGCACTTGGACAAATGTAATCCCTTAAATTCCTACCAAAATGCTTTGACTCCTTTTCTATTTTTTGTCTAAGCTAGTTCAATATTTTGTGCTATAATGTCTATCTATATCCAATGAATAATAAGGGTTATGCTCAGCCAATCTCAAACTGTTGCATTTATCACAATGTTTCGTTTTAACTTTTTCTGTCACCCTTTTTAGTTTCTGTCACCACATTTTCTATAGTAGAATATATGCAGGTTTTAAATGACTGGCTTGCTGTCATGCTGTTCAAACACTATGATACCACACTCAAATGACGTTTTTCAATTCTGATCAAATTTGACCTCTCTGTCTTTAGCCCTCTCAGATCCGTTTCAGCTGCTTGCCCATGTCCAGAGTGGAGTGTATGCTGAAACTGCCTTCTCTAGACCTTGTATTCTCATCTAATCGCGGTGAACTAGAGATCCCATCCGGTACACAACCTACGGACGCCCCACATCCACCATCGTCCACACCCCAGCATATTCTGAAACCACCCCCTGGCAAAGGAGGTATAAAACACAACAGAGCAATGCACTTGTAAAGCCACCATTAGACATTTTATCATTTAACAACATACCACCTGTCAGGCATCAATGCACATGGCAGCTGAACTTTCCCATTTGTCAAGGCCTACATTGTTCTAGTTATTATTTTCTATTGAAATTGCTTTTTTCGGTTATTTAAGTATTAAGTATTGCTTCAACTGTTATTTGTTGCCTTTGCAAAATACCTGTTTTGGATTTTGCTGTAGCAAAAGCTAGCCTATACATTTTGTGTGTAAGTCTATTAGAAAAACCTAACAAATAATTTTAAATGTTGAGGTGGTTCATGCTTATTCAGTCCAGTTTATGTGAGTGGTTCCATTTAGTTTTCTAAATCCCTTTGTTTCCGTAATAACACCTGTTTAATCAAACTTCCAGGCCCCTCTCCATCTCTAGGTAGCCCTTTAGGCCGTACCCGTCACAGCAGCAGCCAATCAGATCTCACTGTCACTCCAAGCAACTCCTCAGGGCTCAGCTTCACTGCCTGCATGTCAGATTTCTCTCTTTACGTGTTCCACCCCTATGGGGCAGGGAAACAAAAATCTGCCGTAACCGGACTGCCTCCGGGCCCAGGACCACTAGGTATGGAAGTACGACGGAAAGGTTCTGATCTGTAATTCCCGTGCTAAATAATATTTATACTTTTTGATTGTCTCTCAAATGTGTGCGTGTGCGTGCGCATATAACATAACATAACAACATATATATATCTCAATAATATGGTACAAAATTGTCCATATTTCAGTTCTTTTGACTTTACAATGATGAACAAGCCATTTTCACAAACTTTTTACTTCTATTATTAGAAGGTAAGAAATCAAAATGTAGAACAATCTTGCAAAGATAACCTCGCTGTGCAATTCTGGCACAAACACATTCCACTAATTTGTTACATAAGCTGGCGTTGCTTATTTAGAACAGACACTGCCTTCGGCTTTAAAATAATTTGTCTATAGTCTAATCGTCTGTATCTTTTTTTTTTTTGTGCCGTCTTCCATTGGTTTAGTGTTTTAGAGTTGATGAAATCTTGTTTCTCGACTGTTTTTTCCTTCAAGGTACCGTGGATGAGGAGCCGTCCTCTGTGACTGGGAGGAAGGATTCCCTCAGCATCAACTTGGAGTTTGTCAAGGTCAGCCTGTCCCGAATGAGACGCACTGGGGGACCCACCTTCATCGAGAGCTTTGTACCTGGCAAGGGGGGCAAGATGGATACCACCCTCATCAATATCTCAGGTGCCTCATCCACTCTTGGTAACACAGAGTCCCTGATAATCTTCTGGAGACCTGATAACCTACCTACCTTTGATGAGCATCTTAATGAACTTTGTGTTCCCCCGACCAAGCAAACGATGCACTTAAGTTAGATTTTCTGAGCACTGGCTTTACTAACTAAGGCTTTGAGGACGGAAAGTTTACTTATTATGATTGTCAGCAAAATGTACTTAACCAAATTTCTCATATACCCTTTTTTGTGTAAGAATTCAACATAAGTAGGTGATTTCAACAAAATCAAAGATGGGGGGCATTACCAGGAGGTGCTATACATCAAAACTCATATTTTGGCGTTCCAGTCTTACTTTCTGTGTTTTTCCTTCCTCTTCTCAGCGGTGTGTGACATTGGCTCGGCCTCCTTTAAGTACGACATGCGGAGGCTGAGTGAGATCCTGGCCTTCCCCAGGGCCTGGTACCGCCGCAGCATTGCCAGACGCCTCTTTCTGGGAGACCAGACCATCAACATGCCAACTGGTAGGCACACACCTCCTTAATTGCCCTTTTCACACTGGCTCGCAGGGTGATTCAAATACCCAATATCACCCTGGGTGCAGGAGACATTATCCCCCGGCATTTCCATCTAGAAACTTCCTTAGGCGTCTTGGTTGTCTACGAATCTAACTGAGGTTTTCGGTTAAGTGTCCCCCTTCCACCAGTTGACTCACATGACTGTATTGGCCTCTATCCGCTGGCTACCTGTTAAATATAGGATTTATTTTTATGTTCTTTTATTTGTTTTCAATGCACTATGTGGATCTGTCTTCCTTATCCACCCATCTTTCTCAAGGACCCTTAGGTCTTCCAACCAATTGCTTTTGTGGGCTCCATGGTCCACCATAAAGTTTAAAGGGGGTTGTGCTTTTTCTGTTGCTGCTGCAAAGTTAATGAATAGCCTGCCTTTATATATTTGGTCTTCCACTAGTAGTGACATTTTTAAATCCCACTTTGAGACCTATCTTTTTTCTTTAGCATTTGATTCTGCAACTGGGTAGAATGTTGTTTATGTCTGTCATGTGTGTTTAGTTGGATATATGTTTTATGCAAGTGAATTTATTTTTTTGCTGTCCTAGACACACATTTTTGGGGATTGTACAGCATTGGTTGACGCTTGATGTTATGACATGTGCTTTATAAATACATTTGACTGGACTAACTCTTCATATCAGCCCCCCTTAAAACATCGTCCATTTTCTCCCTGACTTGTGTTCCCCTGCTCCTCTCTGCCAGCCTCGGGTCCTGCCACCCCAGACTCTGTAGAGAGCATGGCCCAGCACCTCTCACCGGAATCCCACCGTAAAGCCTACTGGAGGACCTGGGACGGCACCACTGTGCAGCACCTCCCGCAGTCCTCCAGCGTGTTCACTGAGCACTCCACGGGGAACAGCGTGTCCCCTGGGGGCCTGTGTACCCACCTCAAGTCTCCAGCCCCCGGTCGCACCAGGAGCGTCTCGGATTCGTCCGCCCCCAGAAGAGGTACACCTAAAGCGTTTGTCCTAAACAGCTTTGAGAAACAGTAATGCAACTCGGTCTTGCTTTGTTCTTTAGCTTAGTTTACAGAAAAGCACCCCAGGTTTGTGGGTTGGAATTCCTACAGGACGCCATAACACAATAATATGATAATGTATGGATCTACTAAATATTGTAAAAGTTCATCTTTATTCCAAGAAAGAATGTTTCATATGCTTTTTCTATTATATCACATCCCATTTGGATAAAAGTTGGCTTTTAAGAACCTTTTTAGACCCACAATTACTCTAGAACCATGCCTTTAATGTTTACAAGACTTGTCTTATCCATGTCTTACCAAACACAAGTACAATAGTATTGGCTAGTTAAGGGTTGTTTAGGTTTGGGGGGTTGTTTAAATTGGGGATTCTCAGGCACTAGTAACAATTTCTGTAGAAACAAATACTTGAAACAGTAACTGCTGATGTATTTTGGTCTTTTCTGCTTGTATTTATGCTAGTAGTGCAGTACAAATCTTGCATATGGCACCTTTTGAATTATTTTAAAATAACCATGTATTTGAATATTTTAATTATCATTACTGCATATTAATTGTTATTTTAAAACACCTACACAATGGATGATGTTAAAGGGGCATTTGTTTTATGTTGGGAAATATTTAAAAATAAATGTAAAAAGACCATAAATATGTTGCTTGCATATGTATCTCCCCCAATTTATATTTGTAAGACCCTCCTTTCACTACAATAACTGCCTTAAGTCTTTCAGTAAGCATAATCAGATTTGCTCTAGGTGACATACACTGATTAGATGATGCTTGAGGACCAGCTGGTAGGGATCATAACATTACATCATACATTTTCCTTCCTGCAGATTCTGTGACCAAGACATCTACGCCTTCGTTCAGTAAAAATGTTAAGGCAGCTGGCCCCCAGGGGACCCCGTGGGAAACCCTTGTTGTCTTCGCCATCAACCTGAAGCAGCTCAACGTCCAGATGAACATGAGCAACGTCATGGGCAACAACACGTGGGTCTCTATTTCTTCCCCCCCAACACACTATACTCCATCTTCCCAGATTCACAATTTGTCTGGTCCTAATTAATTCCAGAATATATCTTAGTATCTGTACTCGGTAACATAAAAACAGAGCATAATCCTGCATGTCTTTCCATTTCAGTTGGATATAAGAATGAGTAAATATGCACGAAACAAATTGTTGTTCTGTTTTTTGCTCAACTTTATTAAGGGTGCCAATAGTTTTGGTGGTAATTATGGATCTGTTGAAATGATCAATGCTTCCCAGGAAGCAGATGTTGGTTGTTCATAAGGGCGTGAGTAGAAGTGACAGTTTTCTTTTGTTCTTGTTGAACCGTAGTTGGACCACCAGTGGGCTGAAGAGTCAGGGACGTCTGTCAGTAGGTAGTAACCGAGACAGAGAAATCAGCATGTCCGTGGGCCTCGGTTGCTCTAAACTGGACTCTAAAGGTGGCGTGGTGGGGGGCAATATAGATGTCAACACCCTGGAGATGGTCTGTAAGTACAGGGATGGGGAACCATGTATTATATCACTGGCATGAACTGTTTTGGTGTGATACTACATGCATTCTGACATATGTTAAGGATTGAACACTGCTTAAATCTTGTTTAAATTATAGAAACATCAACTTAAATATTCCAGACAAGTTAAGACAAACTTGACATTTCTCTGCCTAAGCAATTCGTTTAATTTTTAAAGCGCATATCTCCGAGCACCCTAACCAACAGCCCAGCCATAAGATCCAGATCACCATGGGCTCCACAGAGGCCAGAGTGGACTACATGGGCTCTAGCATCCTCATGGGCATCTTCAGCAATGCAGACCTGCAACTGCAAGATGAGTGGAAGGTCAACCTTTGTACCGTGGAGACCAGCCTATCAGAAAAAAGGTAGATTTCAAGCCTTGCTTGTCATAAAGCTCAAATCTGCATGGATGGCGCTGTCCTCATACTATATTATCCACTGCTAAAAAAAATGAAGGGAACATGTAATCATCACAGAATAACGCCCAGCCAATTAAACTTCAGGGATATCACTCTGGCCAGTTGGGAAGCATAAGTGATTGTGAATCAATGTCAACCTGTTTGGTGCAAATGTGGTGTAGAGCCCTGAGTGAGCCTGCTGAAAACAAGCCTGAAGACAAGCTGGGGAGGAGCCTGAGAAAAACCCAGGGTCTGGTGATGTCTATGGTACAGGCCTGGCAGAGCATTACCTGAGAAAATACCCAGGGTCTGGTGATGTCTATGGTACAGGCCTGGCAGAGCATTACCTGAGAAAATACCCAGGGTCTGGTGATGTCTATGGTACAGGCCTGGCAGAGCATTACCTGAGAAAATACCCAGGGTCTGGTGATGTCTATGGTACAGGCCTGGCAGAGCATTACCTGAGAAAATACCCAGGTTCTGGTGATGTCTATGGTACAGGCCTGGCAGAGCATTACCTGAGAAAATACCCAGGGTATGGTGATGTCTATGGTACA
>JACXGK010007419.1:0-25382 GCA_016801125.1 Novumbra hubbsi | reverse complement strand
CCCCTGCGGAACCACCGCCGTTGCCCGCCCTCCCCCCCTTGTTTGCCTCTTGCGGCCTGGAGGCCGCGCTTTGGGGGGGGCGCTCTGTCATGCCCTGGCTGCGAGCCGCTGGCCATTTCAGGGCAAGACTATTTGTGAGGCCTCTAGCCCTCTTCATGCCATTGTGGGCTCCCCAGTCAGAGCAGCTGCATTCAGTTGACTCTGATTGGGGAGCCTACTTAGGTTCATTTTCCAGCCACACCCGGTGTGGTTTATTGTTTGTGCTTATCTCAACAGCTCACAGTTTGTCTCTGTTTAACTCACATTTCATGTGAATACGCTACATGTTTCTTTGTACACCGTTTAATGTTAGTTAGTCCTTTCATTTTACGTTTACAGTTACGTGTAGTTTGTATTTGTTTTGTTTGTGATTAAATACAACTTTTCATTTATTCAAAATGTCTGCGTATGGTTCCGCCACACTACAAGACCGTGACACTACTGAATAGGCGTTTTATATGAAGGTGTGTAATTGAAGACAGTATAACAAAAATGTTTTTTAAGGATATCACAGAATTTAGAGGAAAATAACATTCATTTTATTTGGCGCTACACAAGGAAGATTTTAATGGAAGGGGTTTTTAAATAATTATTGACCTTTTGCAGGCTGTCAGGCTGTCTGGTCACAGAGAAAGGCTGTGCTTCTCTGGTCTCTGTTCTGAAGTCAAACCCCTCAAATCTGAAAGAGCTGGATCTGAGCTACAATTACCCAGGAGACTCCGGAATTAAACTGCTCTCTGATAGACAGGAGGATTCACACTGGAGGCTGAAGAAACTCAAGTATGTCCTGTAAATATTTTCTCTATTGGTAATCATGTCGTATAAAGTTGTCATTTGTTTCTGCATTATGAAATTATGTACTCATTTGTTTGTATCATGAACACAGTCTCAAAGTCAATATGTACTTATGTGATATAATGCTGGATAATTGTGATTACCATTTAAATATGTCTGCACTATCAATGTTATGTGCAGACATGAGCTGGTCTGTCTGTTTTCACTAGTAATTACCACACCATCAATGTTTCTAATCCTGAACAAGTGTATCTGTGTAGCCTATTTAGAGGGACTACATAAGATATCTGCAATGGTACTAGGTGAAACACATTGACTAGTGTAGAAACCTAATGTTTCCCCCGGGTTGCAAATCAGAGAATGTCCACGCCGTTAAGTCTTCCCAATACATACACCTTTATTACGAATGCACCCGGAGATCTGTCTCGCCGGACATGATGATCTGAAGTCCGTTCACATCGGACACCGTTTATGTAGCCACTTCCCCCCACAGTCAATGCATGGAAATTGCTGCGCACACACAGTTAATGCATAGAAGTTGCTGCGCGTGCTTCCTGAGTGTCCGTCTCGTGTCGCAGCCCCCAGCCCTGGGGTGAACCATCTGGTGACCTTTTCCGAGGGGGATGAGAATGGTGTTGTTGTGTCCGGCGCCAGGAAGTCTACAGGACCCCTCTGGCCTGTCTCCCCTCCTCCCCTTATCAGTCCCATGTGTGGTGGTCAGCCTAAAAGTTAATCTATAGGTTTTTAGATACACAGTGTCCTTATCCTCCTAACTTCCTGACCCCCCCCCCCCTTCTTATGGCATGTCCCAAGCAACTTATTAACCCTTCGCCTTACTACTTCTTATAACGAATTCCACACTAGGAAAGGAAACCTGCAGTGGGGTGGTTGTTTGTTCAGTGTAATTGTACTTTGTTCCTTGTGGTGGTTGTTTGTTCTGTGTGGAGGTTGTTTGTTTTCCGTGTGATGGTCGTTTGTTCAGTGTTCTGGTCGTTTATTCTTGTTATTACTGGTACTCTGTGAATTAATTTTGATCAAGGCCTTCAGAGCAACAATGTGTGTGTTTGGGTGTTTAAATCCACATGGTTTTTGGTATGTGACTCAACTAGGACTGATTTAGATACTACATTTGCACTTACTTCCATGTTAGGATAAAGCAGATAGTAAAGACATTTCAGTATCAAAAGGGGATGTGTAGCCTAGATGTGGGAAATGTATATCCGAGCTGAACTCTATCTGTGAAATTCCTATCCGACACAACTACAAGATCTGACAGTTCTTCTAAAATTATTACCCAACCTGAGTCGGATCAAAGGTTGGCCGTATCTGATCCGAAATATGTCACACATGAGGGTTAATTGACTCTAAAGTGTGTTGGATATTTAACAGACCAAAATGTATCCAAAAGACAAAAAATGCCTGTTCTATTCCGATGCAGGCTGGCAAAATTGATTGAATTTGTTTAACTAACCGCGTTGTAAGAACACATACGAGTCTCTAAAGTATGCTAATTTGTGCGCTTTCATTTATTTGTTCAATAGGCTGCTTCAGCACATAGGTTTCCTGGCCTATACACAAATGTCCATCTATACATACGAATGTGGGATGTGTTATAGTAGGCAAGAAAAAGTATATGAACTGTCTCCAGAGCAGCAGATTTCTGAAAGTAATTTGTCGTCACCTCACACACAAAGTCGGACGTGTTTGGACACTATCCATTGCGAATAAGAAATGTCAAATACTTTTACATAAATACATAGCAGTGTACACCCTCAATCACCACTCCAACATACTCTAGCTGGTCCTCTTCATCCTCTGGCTGGTCCTCAAATATTTTACTTGGCTAAATTCTTCAATATAACTGAGGCGATGTTATGCTCAATAAACTTGGGAAGATCTTCAATACTAGAAGAACTATGTGCATCTAAATCAGTTTCAGATTCTACATCTATGTCTGTAGCAAAATATGCAACATCAACAACAACAACAGAATTGTCTGATTCTTTAAACGCCCATTTGAAATCTTTTGACATTTGCACAACTGACATGAAAATATAGATAACTTTTAAGACATTTGGGTTTTGTGGGTATATATGACTCAAAAGATTTTTCCATAATCTAAATGTGCAAGGACAATTTGAGTACGGGCGGGGATGCCTGAAACTGTTCCCATGATGGCCATGTTGTAGCGTGCAATGTTTAGGCAATTCATACCTACTTACACGCCCATTCACATATTTTGCCTTGAAAAGATAATAATAAGTAGCATTTTGCAGAAACTATGGATTTGTAAATATAGACCTTGTCCTCACATAAATTGAGAGGGTGTCTACACAAGATGTGACCTACTCCATTGATGTGGCCCTATGCTGATGAGGATCAGATTAGCCCTCAAATAGCTAATGCGAATTGCTAGTGCAATTCGCACAACCTCTGGCATACATCAACATATCCCGCCAGCTCTAATCAATAATACTTATTACACTTAATAAATGTACCCATGTTCTTTGTTAATGCTAATATTAGGCCTCAAATCGCTAATACTTATAGAATATAAAAACATTACACTGTGAATAAACTTAGTTAACAATGCTAACCACAAATGTGCTAATATCAGGCTTGTGCGATTCACTTCTATCCAACATATATATATGGGTATATATATATATATATATATATACCCATACCAGCCACACATACAATCAATCAAATTGTTATATTATTATATTATATTCAACCCCAAACCAACACAATGGTCTAGGTCTATCTAACACATTGAGTGTTGTCGCCGTCTAATCTTAAAGGGTCCTGCTAACCTCACGGTCCTAGCACAGATAGCTAGTCTTTGTTTCTGCCACTAGCACACATAGTAACATCCTTACAATGTCTACGTTTTGAAATGGGTGAGGGGGTACTACTATCTTTTAGTGCAGGGCTGCCCAACCCTGTTTCTGGAGATCTACGGACCTGTATGTTTTCTCTCCAAATCAAATTTAGCACACCTGATTCTAATAACTAGCTGGATGAAAAGCTTAATTAGGTTAGTCACAAATGGGGTTGAAGAGAACATTTTCAGGACAGTAGATCTCCAGGAACAGGGTTGGACGGCCTTGTTTTAGTGTTTTGCTCTAGACTTTGTAGCAAGCATACTAAGTTAAAGCAAACAATGTTCTGCCGCACACTACGACCGTGACACTAACAGTTTTTTATGTTTAAAAGAAGTATACTAGTAGCACACTTGAATACAATTATTTTTAGTAAGCTGTTTTGGACAACAGCTGCTTTGCTTTGTGGTTGAAATCTGTTGAAGGGAAAGAAAATAATGCAAGACGTATTTCCAACTTGGCACAATGGGAATTAAATCTGTGGAATCTCATATAAAGAGTGAGAAACGCAAAAACAGTGTGAAAAGCTTCCAACAAACCCCCGGCGTTTCTCAGTAGGTTTACTGTTCTAATAATGCTGGGTACTTTAGTCAAATTGGTGTCCCTATGCATCTTTTGGTTGGGATGTTGTTTAAATTGAATTCAAAGTGGCTTTAAAAAAGTATTGAAGTTTGAAATGTGCAGAAACCCTGTGTGTGATAAGTGGGTGGGTGGAGTTTGTGTGATGAGGAGGGAGTTTGTGTGTAATGTCTGTGTTGCAGGTATGTGAGGTGTGTGTGCATGTGTGATTTGAGGGTGTGTGAATTGTTTGTGATGGGAGGAGTGGGGTCGTGTGTGATATGAGGTGGGAGCTTGTGGGTGTATGACAGGTTGTGTGTCACTGAATGACAGTCTGCTCCTCTGTTTCTTCCTCAGTATGGATCATGGTGGAGAGTGGAGGCTGAAATCAGGATTGAAAAAATGTATGTGATTTAGTATACAGAACACATATACAGCTAGTGTGTGTGTGTGTTTACATGGATAATTGTCTGTATGTGTGGGTTTGTGCATTTACGAGTGTGTGTGTGTCTGTGTGTGAACGTTTGTGCATCTTTGTTTTATTTTGCATGTGTGTATAAAATGTATTATGATGATGATGTTTAATATTGTGTCTTGGTCTCATCCATCAGATGCCTGTGATCTCACACTGGACCCAAACACAGTAAACAGAAACCTCCTTCTGTCTGAGGAGAACAGACAGGTGACAAGGACGAGAAAAAAGCAGCCTTATCCTGATCACTTAGAGAGATTTGACTTCTGGTCACAGGTGTTGTGTAGAGAGGGCCTGTCTGGACGCTGTTACTGGGAGGTAGAGAGGAGTGGGGGAACTGCTGAGATAGGAGTGACTTATAAAGGAATAAACAGGAGAGGAGAGGGTGATGACTGTTGTCTAGGATACAATGACAAGTCCTGGAGTCTGAAGTGTTATGATGACCGTTACTCTGTCAGGCACAATAAGAAGGCAAATGAGATATCGGTCACATCCTCAGACTCCCACAGAGTAGGAGTGTATCTGGACTGGCCAGCCGGCACTCTGTCCTTCTACATGGTCTCCTCTGACACACTGACCCACCTGTACACATTCAACACCACATTCACTGAGCCCCTCTATCCGGGGTTTGGGGTTTATTCTGACTCCTCAGTGTCTCTGTGTCAGATGGTCCCTGTGTCAAACACAACATGATGTTTCACTCTAATCATGGTCATGTTCAGTAGGACACTAGTAAAACACTGATAATAACTCTAGTGGTGAGGAAATATATTCTCTTCCTCTCCAGCACTCCCCTTTTCCTCCTTTCTTCAATTCCCACTCTCTTCTCCTCATCCCTTTTTCTTTCCCTATGCTCCTCTATCTTTGTCTCTTACTCATCTCCTTTCTTTCTTTCTCTTCTCTTTTCTTTTTCTTTTCACCTATGCACATTTTTCCTGTTCCTCCACTCCCCCTTCCTAATTTTTCCCTCTACTCTACTTTTTTCATCACTTCCTCTCCTCTCTACTCACCTCATCTCCACCATGTGTCCCCTTCTCCTCATCTCTTCAACTCCCCAATCCTCCTTTCGTGTGTCCCCCTATTTCTCTCTTCCCCTCTGCTCCTCCTTTCATCTTTCCCTTTCCTCTCCCCCTCTGCTTAGCTTTCCTCTCCTCATCTCCTCTCTTCCTTTTTCATCTCTATCTATTTCTTCCTCTCCCCTCATTTTTCCTCTTTTCTTCCTCCTCGTCTTTGTCTCTCATCTCCTCCTCTTTCTCTTCCACTCTTTTCTTGCCCATTACCTCTCTACCTCTATTCATTTCCTTATCTCCTTTCAAACTCTCTTCCCCTCCCTGTCGTTCTCTCTTCCTCTCTCTCTTTCTCTCCCTCTCATCCTCTCTTTCTCTCCCCCTCCTGTATTCCTCTCCCAATGTCCAACTTTCCACTCTACTCTTTCCTCTTTTTCATTTTCATTTTCTTTTTCTCTTTTGTCCACTCCTGATTTTCCACTTTTCTTCACCTTCTCCATCTCCCCTCTTCCTCTCTTCTCTACCTTGGCTCCTCCCTTCCTATTCTATATTACTCTCCCCCATGCTCCTCTTTTCCTTTCCTTCTCTCCCCGTCTCATCTTCTCTCCCTCTGCTGTTTGTAGTGTAAATGTCTATTCCTGTGTTCCATTACTAATAAATGCATCAGTTCACATCTAGTTATTAGGATTTAAGTGTGTAAACTATAGTAGTGATTACAGAATGGTCAGGTGGGAGAGTGCTATGCTCTTGTCCCTGAGAGGAAGAACATGAGGTGTTGATGTTGTTGTAAACAGAGTGTGTTTTATGACAGGATGAAGGAAGACACACAACAGGGGGTAGGAATGGATAGAGATAAAGGAAACATGTCTTGTTGACAAGAGACATCTGTCAGTATCTTACCTTACCCTGCCATGTACAAGTAATGAAGGATTTCTGACACACCTCTGAGATATTTCACTGGTTACCGTGTTACTTTGATCTCTCTCTCCTTGCAAGGTAAACAGTTTTTGTGTCTAGAGAATGTTGATTTCTGTCTTTCCTTCCTCTGAGAGAGTTCTACTGGATGGACCTTTCATTTACATCTGTTCTATGTTCTATTTTTTTTCTCTGTTCTTCCTATCCTCCATTCCTCCCCCTCACCTCTCTATTCTTTTTCTTCTTCCCTCTGCTCATCTCTTCCTCTTTTCCTTCTCCTCTACTCTGCTTTTCTCCCATCTCTTGTATCCAGAACATTCAGAATGGGGTTGTCAAACTAGGGCACAGACCCTGTTTAGGGGCCGTAAGATTTTAGAATAAGACCCTTATGGATGAAGGATATTTGTTTTCATGATGTAACCTGTGAACTAGACTCATGAATTGATAGAATGAATCACCACACTGGTCTGTTAAACCTTCTTATTTAGAAATCATTCATCTGGTTGTTAGTGTTAATCATTTGTGTTTGTGAACATTGATGTCAGTAGAATGTGTATTTATTCTATTGTTGTCTAAACATTCCTGCTTCAGTAAATGAATTACAATGTCCCAAATTTGACAGAATAAATAAAGGTTTTAAAACTGATTATTCAATATTGTGTTACTAATATAATGTATGTGTTTGGACAGATATAATGCTGTAAATAGTTTACTTAACACAGACCACCAAAGCCATTTGATTGATGTGACACTTGACCGTCCTACAACAGAAACTTAGTGAACCTCCTCCTGTTAACTTTAACTACTAACCATGAAGAAAGAGAACCATGTAGCTCAGGGGGTGAACAGAAACTGATAGAAACATGGATAGGAAACACACACAGGGGGGGTCATCGTGGCTCAGTGCGGGCTGAGCCTGTTAGTGAGCGTTGTTAGGTGATATTTTTGCACTTTCTCACTCACATTTTATATTTCTAGTGATTTTTGTGATGGTGGATCTCACCTCGCCAGCTGGGTCTGTGCTTGCATCTCCGGAGGCCAAAATTGAGCAGTCGCAAGCTAATTTATTCTGCATTGCTGTGACATATGACTGTAAGCTCACTGGGTCTGGCCTTCAATAGCAATCTAAGTGATTCTCTCGGTTGTCTTTCCCTACGAGAAAGAGTTCAGGATGTCTGTCATGAACATATCTCCTAGTGACTGTCCCCACTAGGGCCTGATTGTCCCGAGCTCAACAATATCAGACAAGCCACTCCAAATATGCACATAACTAACTGCAGCACTATCTGCTCTTCCCTCCATAGCTGGCAAGCCAATTGACATTTAAAAAAAAAGTTTTGGTTGCAGTTCAGGTGTGAGCACCAACTTGTTGTTGGTATATTCAATATTATCATCATTTCAACAACCTATTTTTTTATGCCTGCACAAGCATACTCAGCCACTCAACAAATAACACCTAGGATCGTGCCAAACCGCACAAGATAGTTTAACTGTACTGAAATGACACAGCAGTCCGTCTCTTGCTGCCGAAGCCCACAACCATGAAAGGCCAGACAGGTTCAGCATAGGTACATGGGCTCTTACTCTGTTTCCACTTACTCTTGACTCTACTCCAACTTCCTTCCAAGCCCTGGTAAACATGATTGTCTTAATGCTCTGAAGACAACGTACACTGTCAGTAAGTTTGCAAGTAAGTGCTTAAAGCATGTGTTATGTGACCAGATCACAGTTAGGATCTTACCTGTCTTTGGCTAACCAGCCCTCTTCACTGGCCACACTTCAGGACTCATAATGGGAAGGGTTGGAGGATGAACAATTACGTTCGTAGAAAATAACAAAGAGAAATCACTTCCCAACCCTTGGCGTATTGTCCTCACCAGGCAGACCCGTTGCTCTTCACCCCTCGACCTGCTGGGGCGGCTGGGGAGAAAACAAAGCACCCTCAGTCGTGGGAACACACTAATGGTGGCTTGTTCACAATGGTTTCGTTTAGCCTTTTTCACTTTCCTTTACTTAGCTTTTTAATAGGCTTTAAACCGATCTTTACTGGCTCCACCGTCCAAACTCTGGACGGTGTCACGTCTCCACCTAGTGGCAGCCACTCCCCTGTGCGCATGGCACCCCGGCGTTCGACGTCGCCGGCCTTCTAGGCACCACCGTCCGTCTTTGTCTTGTTCCCCATGTCCTGTGAACGCATCCCTCCCTGATTCCAGACAGCTGCCACTCATTACCTGAGTATATAACCCCTCATGTGTCTTGTCTCTGCGTTCGTTATTGTCTTCCTGTTTCGTGTTAGAGCACCGAGGTGCTCTGTGGCGGATTCCTCTAAACGTCACTTATTCCTTTCGTTGAATACCGGTAGAGTTATATACTCTGACCGTGAACCATAGGTAATAAAACCTATTTACTTTGATCGCCTACCTGCAGTTTGGTCTCCCTCATTCCACGTCACAGACGGTTGCTCTCTGTTTGTTCTGCCTGTTCCTAGTGTAAAAAGGACTTCTGTTTCCAGATCAAAAAGATGCAAGAACTTCAGAGGTTTTGGAATTAAAATATACTTTTATGGAAATCATCAAGCCGAGCAGTCTCTGCAGAGACGACTGAAGTACAGCTTTCAAACACACACATTTATACAATGTCTAATATTGTATCACCACAATAGATCATCCCTCTATTACAGTTTCATCCTACTGATCTCCCACCATTATCTCCCACCCTGAAATATTGGTGGTCAAGTGTTGTCATAGTTGAATAATGAATAAACCCATTGAACAAATCATGAGCCATCTGGCCTCAAGAGATTCCAAAAACCGATAAGATGGCAATTGGCTGCCGTCCCAGAATATAGGTTTAGAGTCTTTCCGGGGAGAAGTCATGGTATCATTTAGGGAATAATGACTTCACCTTTCACTGTTCTTTGTTGTCCTTTTGTTTGTTTACTTATCCACTGCTCTTATTTCCCCCCTTAAACATCCTGAGTTGTAGGGTGAGGTCCAAGTAACCAGTTGTTGCCTATCGTCTTGATCCCCATGTCCAATTAAGCATAAAATAAAAAATCGACACAGCAAATACATGCAAAACAAACAAAACAACTCCATGCAACACGCAAATCCAAGCAATAAAATCAACTGTAAAGAGAACACCTTACTAAAACCCAAATTAAATAATTAAACAACACATGCACATATTAGGATCAAGTAAATGACGAAAGCCTAAATGAATATCCCACTTTTTCATTATCCCCCTTCTTTAACAATGGTCATCCTGACCAATTACTCATTATGATAGCCAAAATTGCTGACTCTGCACACGGGACAGGAAGGGGCGTGTCACGTCTCCACCTGGTGGCGGCCGCTCCCCTGTTCGTGTAGCCCCCCAGCGTTTGACGTCACCAGCCTTCTAGGCACCACCGTCCCTGTTTGTCTTGTTCCCCATGTCCTGTGAACGCATCCCTCCCTGATTCCCTGCAGCTGATGCTCATTGCCTGAGTATTTAATCCCTCATGTGTCTTGTCTCTGCGTTCGTTATTGTCATAATGTTTCTTGTCTGCTTCGTGCTTTGAGAGAGAGAACATTCTCTCTGTTCTACCTAGTTACTCTAGAAGAGTTAGACTGCGCTACCGCATCTATTTATATAGGTGAAATAAAACCTATTTGATACAACTCTTATCTGCATTTTGGTCCGATCCTTGAAAGACATCACAGAATAACGAACCCTCAATATGGATCAAGCAGGAGCTACACATCCGTCTGTCATAGAACAACGGATGTCAGAACCAGCAACATGCTGGGTCAACTACGTGACGCCATAACGGAGATCTTACAGAGACTTCCTGTGTCCACGCCACCACCTGCAGCCAGTCCGCCACCACCCAGTGGAGCCGCTATACCCGTTCCCAGACAGTACGCTGGACGAGCATCGGGGTGTGTTGAGTTATAATCGGCTTCCTCCCGGTCCGAATCAGAGAATGTCCACGCGGTTCAAGTCTTTCCAAACAAAACACCTTTATTACAGATAGCTATCTGGAGATCGTTCCCCACAGTACAGTAGAAAAGATCTGAATTACTTTCACCTGGACACAGTTTATATACAGCCCCTCCCACCCCTCAATCATTGGATGTAATCTGTCGAGTGGGCTTCCTGGGTGGGCGTGTCCTTTTCATGCAGACCCCATCTCTGATCATGGGGCCATCTGGTGACCTCGGAGGTAGACGAAGAGGACAGTTGAAGGGGGGGTGCTGGTGCCAAGAAGTCTGCCCGGAGATATCACCTAAATTGTGTTCACACCTCCCCTCCTGTGTTCCCTGTCCCCATCAGGGTCAGTGTGATAAGCCAACAGACAATAAACCTGGTCCCCCTATTCCCCCCTTGATCTCTTGTCTCATGGCCCTAATCTGGAATGTACTAATTAACATTTTATCACCCCAGCCTGGCTTGCTCTCTCTAAATTCAGCTTCACTGGCCCTGTTTGTTTCTAACAGCTAATATTAACAAAAATATTCCACAGTTGTCAGGGGTTTCTTTTACAATTGGAACTTTCCTTCAGCACCAGTGCCAACGTTCCTTCAGAGCGGGAGAAGGTCTCCTCCTTGATATCCTGCCTGACGGACAAAGCCTTAAGTTGAGCTAACGCTGTGTGGCACAGGGCCGGTCCCGAATTGGACCATTACGATTCTTTCGTATGGAAGTTCCGTTTGGTGTTCGATCACCCTCCTCAAGGACATGAGGCTGGGGAGCGCTTGTTCCGTTTACGTCAGGGCAGACGCTCCGTGCAGGAGTTCGCGCTGTAGTTCCGGACTCTGGCAGAGGAGTCTGAATGGTGCGAGAGGACGCTCTGGGACACATTCGTTTGCAGTCTCGATGCGAAGGTCCGCCAAGAGCTTGTGTGCCGCGATGCAACCGCGTCATTGGAGGAGCTCATCTCCATGGCCACCCGGCTGGATAACATCTTGCGGAGCCGGGTTCAGTGACCGGTTCCCAGTGAGCCTTCACAGCTACAGCCGACCGGGTACGAGGCCATGGAGATGGGTTCATCGGTGAGCCGGTCGCGTGGTTCACCTCCGCGTCGAGATGAGAGATCCGGAGCCCCTACATTATCCTTTATTTTCCTGGTCGCGGAGGGTTCTCACGGGATGGTCCCAGGGGTGTCAGGGTAGATGTTTGGGTATGACTGTTTGTGCCACTGCGGTGGAAAGTCCATCCACGGTTTCCTCCGTGTGCATTCCCTCTGAATACCGAGATCAGGCATGGGTCTTTTCTAAGGCACGGGCTATGCTTTTGCCTCCCCATTGTTCGGGGGATTGTGCGATTGATCTTCGTTCTGGTTGTGCTCTACCTAGGGGGCGAGTTTATCCCCTGTCCAGAGCCGAGACAACGTCCAAATATGTCAAGGAAGCGCTGGCACAGGGATATATTCGTCCTTCCACGTCACCCGCCTCCTCTAGTTTCTTTTTTTGTAAGCAAAAGGACTGTGGCTTACACCCATGCATTGACTACCGAGCTCTGAATGACGTCACAGTGAGAAACCCCTACCCGTTACCGTTGATTGGTCCGCTTATGGAGACGATGCATGGGGCCCGGTTCTTTACGAAACTGGACTTGCGGAGTGCCTATAATTTAGTGCGTATCCGTGGAGGAGATGAGTGGAAGACTGCGTTTAGCACCACGTCCGGGCATTACGAATATCTGGTGATGCCCTATGGTTTGATGAATGCTCCATCTGTCTTTCAATCTTTCGTAGATAACATTTTATCGGTCACGGTGTGGTAGTGTATATCGATGACATATTGATATATTCGAAATCACGGGCCGTACATGTTACTACCGTTCGCGGGGTGTTGGAACGATTGATGGCGCATAACCTATTTGTCAAGCTGGAGAAGTGTTAATATTTTCGCGTTTCCTCCGGGGGTGTGGAAGTGGAAACCTCGCGCGTTGAGGACGTGAGTAATTGGCCATCCCCTACCTCCGTTAAGGAGGTCCAAAGATTCCTATGTTTTTCCAATTATTACCGTAGATTTATCCGGGGTTTTGGCACTGTGGCAGCCCCGATTACCTCGCTGTTGAAGGGTGCGCCAACCCGTTTGCGTTGGTCATCGGAGGCAGAGCACGCTTTTAACTCTTTGAAGTCATTGTTCACCTCTGCTCCGGTGTTGGCGCACCCCGATCCGGATTTATCATAGAGGTGGATGCTTCCGAGATTGGGATGGGTGCCATGCTCTCTCAGCGGTCGGGGGTACCACCTAAGCTCCGCCCCTGTGCTTTCCTCTCGAGGAGGCTCAGTGCGGCGGAGCAGAAATACGATGTGGGGAATCGTGAGTTGCTTGCAGTTGTCAAGGCTCTGTCGGCTTGGAGGCACTGGCTCGAGGGGGATAAACACCCTTTTCTCGTTACCTGGAGTACATCCGTTCGGCGAGGAGGCTGAACCCGCGTCAGGCCAGGTGGACCCTGTTTTTTACCAGGTTTCACTTCACCCTGTCTTATGTTCCAGGTTCCAAAAACAATAAGGCTGACGCCCTCTCCTGGATTTATCACCATGAGGGAAGAACCGTGGACACCTCCCCCATCGTCCCTGCCACACATATCATTGCGCCGATGGTGTGGGAGGTGGATGCGGACATACGGAGGGCACTCCGGGTGGAGCCCTCCCCGTCTCACTGTCCGGAAGGTCGTACGTACGTGCCAACTGAGGTGCGGTACAGGCTCTTGTTTTGGGCCCATACTTCTCCCTCCTCTGGTTATCCGGGTGTGGGCAGGACTATGTCAGCGGTGAAGGGCAAATACTGGTGGCCTACATTGGCTAGAGACGTCCAGGTTTACGTCTCCTCCTGTTCGGTATGCACCCAGAGTAAGTCCCCCAGACACCTCCCCTTAGGTAAGCTACTTCCCCTTCCTTTTCCACGACGACCATGGACCCTTTTTAAGTGTTGATTTTTTTACCGATTTACCTCTTTACCAGGGTTGCACCGCCATCCTGGTTGTTGTGGATAGGTTTTCGAAGGCCTGTCATTTGCTCCCCTTTCCTGGCATCCCTACGGCCCTGCAGACCGCGGAGGCCCTGTTCACTCATGTCTTCCGGCACTATGGGGTCCCGGAGGATATAGTGTCTGACCGGGGTCCCCAGTTCACGTCCAGGGTCTAGAAGGTGTTCTTGGGGAAGCCGGGGTCGCGGTCAGCCTTAACTCCGGGTACCACCCAGAATCCGGAGCTGGAGGGGACTCCGCCCACGGGGCAGGATGGGGAGGCGGAGCTGGAGGGGACTTCACCCATGGGTCAGGGCAGGAAGGTCGGGGCTGGAGGGGACTCCGTTGACGGGGCAGGACAGGGAGGCGGAGCTGGAGGGGACTCCACCCACGGGGCTGGACGGGACTCGACGGTGCACCGCAGAACAGGGACGTTAAACGTTTTGGAAAAGTGTCACTGTTTTAAGGTTTTATGGAATTATGTCTTTTGGGGGACTTCTGGTTGACCAAAATACACAAATGAGGTATCAATCTTTGAGGCAGAATGCCCTCTGTCAAGTGGAACAAATTAAGTGTCTAACTTTTACTGGGGTAATCTCATAGAATGTTGCACAAAAGACATTATCCCTTCAAGGTTCCTGACAATGGACTTTTGAGGTCTTAAGAATTCAAACAACAAAACTTCTATAACTGAAGCATTATAGCCAATAGCACTGTAACAGAATTTTGGTTTCTGGGTACTAAGTGTTATTTAGAAGTTTCTTATGCCTAAAAAAGTGTATAAAATGTATATTATCCCCAACAAAAATGTGTGACCAATAAAGGGATATTTTGAAAATATATTTCCAACGAGAAAACAGGCAAATTTATGTATTTTCTTTCACATAAAGTCAGTAAAAACCTAAATATAAATTCATATCCTAAATAGTTGTTTTTCAAAATGTTTTCTAATTTGGTAAATCACTTTTTCAGCCACCAAATGTAGTCTCCCATCATGTTCTTGGTGATGTGTATTCATAGAGATTAATTTAGCCTTCCAACAGTTTTTGTTGTACATCTTGGCCAAAGGTTTTGAGAATGAAACAAATATAAATTTTCACAAAGTCTGCTGCCTTAGTTTTTATGATGGCAATTTGCATATACTCCAGAATGTCATGAAGAGTGATCAGTTGATTTGCAATAATCTCCCATGAAAATGCACGTAATGCCTGTTGAAACCGAATGTTTCCCCCGGGTTGCGAATCAGAGAATGTCCACGCCGTCAAGTCTTCCCAAATCATACACCTTTATTGCAAATGCATTCGGAGATCTGTCTCACAGGACAGCCAAGAAGATCTGAAGTCCGTTCACATGGACACAGGTTAAATAGCCCCTTCCCACACAATCCATTCATAGTAGTTGCTGCGCGTGCTTCCTGAGTGGGTGTGTCTCGTGTCGCAGCCCCCAGCCCTGGGGTGAACCATTTGGTGACCTTTTCCGAGGTAGATGAGAATGATGTTGTTGTGTCCGGCGCCAGGAAGTCTACAGGACCCCTCTGGCCTGTCTCCCCTCCTCTCCTTCCTGGGTCACTTTATCAGTCCCATGTGTGGGGGTCAAGCTAGAAGTTAATTCATAGGTTTCCATGTACACAGTGTCCTTTGTCTTATTCTCCTAACTTCCTGACCCCCACCCCCTCTTATGGACTGTCCCAAATAACCTATTAACCCTCCGCCTTACTACTTCTTAGGAATAACGAATTCCACATCCCCCAAAAATTATTTCCACCGCATTTCAGCCACAAAAGGACCAGCTGCCACAACAGGACCAACTGACATCATGTCAGTGATTCTCTCGTTAAGACAGGTGAGAGTCTTGACGAGGACAAGGCTGGAGATCACTGTGTCAGGCTGGTTGAGTTATAATAACAGACTGGAAGCTTTAAAAAGAGGGTGGGGCTTGAAATCATTGTTCTTCCTCTGTTAACCATGGTAACCTGCAAGGCAACACGTGCAGTCATTATTGCACAGAAAGGGCTTCACAGGCAAGAAATTGCTGCTAGTAAGATTGCACCTAAATCTGTCATTTATCGGATTGTCAAGAACTTCAAGGAAAGAAGTTCAATTGTTGTGAAGAAGGCTTCCAGGCACCCAAGAAGGTCCAGCAAGCCCCAAGACTGTCTTCTGAAGTTGATTCAGCTGCAGGATTGGGGCACCACCAGTGCAAAGCTTGCTTAGGAATGGCAGCAAGCAACTGTGAGTGCATATGCACGCAAAGAAGGAAAACATCAGGGACAGATTGATATTCTGCTAAAAGTACAGGGACTGGACTGCTGAGGACAGGGGTAAAATCATTTTCTCTGATGAATCCACTTTCTGATTGTTTGGGGCATCCGGAAAAACGGAGTGCTGTCATCAGTCCTGGGTCATGCCAACAATAAAGCATTCTAAGACCATTCATGTGTGGGGCTGCTTCTCAGCCAACAGAGCGGGCTCACTCACAATTTTGCCTAAGAACACAGTCATACAAAAAGAATGGTACCAAATCATCCTCTGAGAGCAACTTCTCCCAACCATTCAAGAGCAGTTTGGTGATGAACAATGCCATTTCCAGCACCTTGCCATAAGGCAAAAGTGATAACTATGTTGCTCGTTCAACAAAACATCTACATTTTGTGCCCATGGTCAAGAAACTCCCCATACCTTAATCCCATTGAGAATGTGTGGTCAATCCTCAAGAGGTGGGTGGACAAACAAAAAAAACTATTCTGACAAAACCCAAGCCTTGATTATGCAAGAATGTGCTGTCATCAGTCAGGATGTGGCCCAGAAGTTAATTGACAGCATGCCATGGTGAAATGCAAAGGTCTTGAAGAAGAAGGGTCAACACTTTAGATATTTACTCTTTGCATGTACTTAATGTAATTGTCAATAATAGCCATTGACACTTACGAAATGCTTGTAATTATACTTATACTAGAGCAGGGGTGGGCAAATATTTTGGCTCGGGGGCCACATCAGGATTTTGAAATGAAATCGAGGGCCACATTTGTTTTTGTACTTTGTTAATCATAATTGATTTGGAGGCCAGAAAAGGGCAAAAGTTAAAACATACATTACATATGTACAGTAGATCCCATATAAGGTGTAAATAGTTAAAATTCTGACTCAGATGTATAAGAATGGGCTGGTGTGTTGGTTTTTTAATTACCCCCAAAATAATTTTATTACATTCCGTGGGCTGGATGGGACAGTCTCACGGGCCGCATTTGGCCCCCGGGCCGTAGTTTGCCCACCCCTGTACTAGAGTATACCATAGTAACAATTGACAAATATATCTAAAAACAATGCAGCAGTAAACTTTGTGTATCGCAATACTTGTGTCATTCTGAAAACTTTTGATCACAGCAGTAGATTACCTAGCTTGGTATTAGTTAGCTACCTACCATTATGAACAAAGGTGGGAGAAAAGCAGCCAACCGTCACAAGTGTCTTGTTGACATCTAACAATCTGAATGAAATTGTGGTTCTGGGCACCAGGTAAGGACAGACAAATATAATTATTCAGAGGAAGGACTTTCTCTGACTGCATTATCTTGCTGACACTCTACTTTACTACAAACCTTACCCCACATCTCTACTTTATCTAGGATATATTTAGAATTAGTGAAGCCCTTTAAATTCTAAACAGACAGAGGAAAGACCATGATATGGTGACATGTCACTCCCCAGTACAGCTGGTAAGTTGCTTTACACTGCAATACAGAAAATGCTGTTACAGTGTTCAACATATGCTTTGCATTGTGTCTTGTGAGGATCATGATGACAACACTTTACCCCTCTGATAATCTGAACTGTGACACTTTCAAGTTGGAACGGCCACCTATGGTGACCTTAGTCCTCTGAGGGGAAGCTGGGGGACCAGAGATCCTTTCAGTATAACCTAATAGATAATAGATAACCATGTGAACATGTGTTGTTGATAATTATCAGTTGTGTATTGTCTTGAATGTAAAAGTAATGATGATTGTTCTGTGTGGAAGGGGAGATGCTTCCCTGTCAATTTGGTTGATAGGGAACCAGGCTCTTCTTGCAAGTGGATCGTTAATACACTGTTAATTGTGGTAAAGATTTCTTCTTCCTTACCAGCCGAAATTATAATTTTTGAAATAATACAATTGCCATAACAGGAGCCGTGAATATCATTTATGAAACGCTCAACCCATTCTCTCCAGTTGTGATCTCAGGTCAGGAAAAGGAACTTACACAATTCCATTAACCTGTTGTTTTAATGCATATAGAATTGGTAGGTAGGATCCAAGCAGAAAAGAAGAGTTTCAGGCTGTAGGAGTCAAAAACACAGGTTCAGCAGAGAGCAACAGGACAAAAGAGAGCAGGTAGGAGACAATGTAGTCAAAAAGATAATCAAACACTGGGAAATATTTGTTCAGAATTCCGGTTATTGTGATATAAGGAATGTGATCTTGGGTGTGTGCTGCATTCAGGTTATCTAGGTCAGGGACACCAGGTCAATGCAAGACCACACCAGATACAATTAAGTACTGCCAGGACTCCCTGTGTCTTGGAAAATACTTTGGTTCCCAACTCAAAAGGATGCAAGAACTTCAGAGGTTTTGGAACAAAATAGACTTTAACACTAGAAGCGCCAGAGAGGGCAAATTTTACCCAATGAGGAGGGAAATGTTTTTATCTTCGCTCTGGAACAAATTCCAGCACCCTGACTTTTTTTACTTTTCCTAGATACAGTGGGGCAAAAAAGTATTTAGTCAGCCACCAATTGTGCAAGTTCTCCCACTGAAAAAGATGAGGCCTGTAATTTTCATCACAGGTACACTTCAACTATAACAGACAAAATGAGAAAAAATCCAGAAAATCACATTGTAGAATTTTTTATGAATTTATTAGCAAATTATGGTGGAAAATACGTATTTGGTCAATAACAAAAGTTTATCTCAATACTTTGTTGTATACCCTTTGTTGGCATTGACAGAGGTCAAACGTTTTCGGTAAGTCTTCACAAGGTCGCAAACTGAGGCATCGCACAAACAATAAACCACACCGGGTGTGGACAAAGACTAACATTAAGTAGGCTCCCAATCAGAGGCAACTGTAAACAGCTGTCTCTGATTGGGGAGCCCTGAACAGCAGCATAGAGGTGCCTAGAGGCACCTCTACACGGCACATCCTGGCTGTGAGCCCGAGGCACAAAAGATGGCCAGGGGCCCCCAGCCAGGACGTGACAACATCGTCCAGCCATAACATTATGACCACTGCACACAACCCCCCCATCACACACACAATTCCCACTTCCCCAACACACACACACCTCCCAACACTCACACAAACTACAATCCCCCCTCATCATACACCACAAACACCCCAATCATACTCATTTCACCCACAACTCCCCTTCGATCAAACACACACCAACCCCCTCCTCCCACCACACACACATGCTCGAAAAACATTACATGCAACCCGCCCCCATTACAGTCACAAGTACCACCAACACAACCTCCCAATCACCCACAACACCCTTTAGATCACATACACACACACACAACTTCCCCATCACACACACCCCCACAACTCCCTTTCGATCACTCCACCCACAACCCGCCTCCTCCCATCACACACACACATACACCACACACATACACCTAACTCCCACACAGTAGCTGAAGGTAATGTAATAGTAATGAATGCCAACCTACAACAGAAAACCCACAGAAAAAGGTCAGTGGATATGGGGTGTCAGGTGGGAGCATGGTTAGTGGGCCCAGGGATGTTATAATAAGACACCAAAATAAACTACAAAATACAGCTCCACACCATGTATCAAAATAAACTACTGTATTTTAAAATACTAAAAATAATTTTACAAGGGAGCATAAAATCACTTCGCAAACCTTCCATCTATTGGCCTATTTGATTTATCCCTTCACCAGTAAACGCACACAGTTGATTAAGTCCACAATGTTTGATAGCAACAGCTTTTCTCTGCCTAACGAGTCATACGATAAATCTGACATATGCAACCAGTTAACAGATCAAATGTTCAAGTCACCATTAATCACAATTAATGCTGATCAATATATACAGGTTTCAGAGCAACAAATGCTGCCATCCAGGCAACGTCATTGTCAGGGAAGGTCTTGTTGATTTCAGCAAGACAATGTCAAAACACAGTCTGCATGTATCACAATAGTATGTCTCTGTTGTAAAATAATCTGGGTGCTAAATTGGCTGCAGTCCAGACTGGTCACCCATTGAAAACAGTTGGCGCATTAGGAAACAAAGAAAACAACAAATGTGACCCAAACTGTTGAGCAACTGCAATCCTATATCAGGTAAGAATGGGATTACATTTCACTTTCAGAACTACAGCAATTGGTCTCCTCAGTTTCTAAATGCTTAAAGAGTATTGTACTTCTAAAAGAAGAGGTAATACCCCACACTGGGAAACATGCCCCCCTGTCCCAAATTTTTGTAAACATGTTGCTGGCATCAAATTCAAAACGACCATGTGTTTTTCCCCAAAACACTCTCAATTTAAATGTTTGATATGTTGTCTTTGTACTATTTTCAATAGTCATTGTTTTTTATGCATTTTATGCAGCGTCCCAACTTTTTCTGAAACGGGTTCATAGGAGGGGCAAGTGCCCTGGTGGCCTACTGCCTAGATTTGCCAGTGAAGTGTTTAAAAATGTTCGCAGCAAATGCATTAATGTGCTATGTCCTAATTAGAAGTTATTAGAAGTTATTAGAATTAGAATTTATTCTCATAAAAATTGATTGGATAGTAGGGAAACCAATTGCACCCCCCAGACTGCAGCTGCCCTTTCTGACAGTATTTTACAAATGTTAGTTAGAGATATGAGCCATGTGTTCATGGTTGAAGATGACGAGTTCCATGCCATGATCTTCACGTTTCATCCTGAATACCACTATTCCTCCAGAATGTACTTCACAAAGAAAATGGAGAGTAAATATAAGAAAATATTTGAAAAGGTTAAGGAGATGGTAAAGGAAAGGAAAAGCAAGATCACACTGAATACATATTACAGCATTACAACAGAGGTCTACCTGGGTGTTATCCAACATTTCATTGGAGAAGGCTGGAAGGCTTTATTCTGTCTAATCACAATGCCACAGAATGACCAACACACTGCAACTAACATTGCTGCATGGATCGAGGAAGTTACTGACAAGATTGAGATGCTCCCAGTCAAGTCCAGGTTGTTGTGCATGATAACGGTAGAAACAAAGTGGCAGCGGTATAAATGCTGGAGAAGCATGTGTGATCCTCAATATGCTGTGCTGGCCATTATATCTAATTAGTGGTCAACCATGCACTGAAGAACCCAGCCATCAACAAAGTTAGATGTTTGGTAGAGCTTTTCAAGACGAGTGAGCTGGCAACAAACAATATGAAAATGATTGTTATTCAGAGGATGCCCCAAACACACAGATCATTGCTGCTGCCCTTGACTCAAGATTCAGAAACTTAAGTTATTGACACCAGAGGAAACCTTAAACGTACAAAATAAGTAATTGCATTAGAGGCCTAAAAAAGTGTTGGAGAGGTGCCCCAGTAGAAGCCTGCCAATGAATGTCCCAGAAGAAGTGTGTAAGGTTCCCTTGGAAGAAAGGTGTTTCTCTGCTGAACTGTCAACGTGGGTCAGACTCCTGTCAATGTGATTGGAGCAATGAAAAGGATGCTACTACGTTAATGGTGAAATATGCAGTGTTGATTAACTTTCAGGAGCAACCTTTTCTTAAGACAGAAAATCCCCTTTGCTGGTGGAAGTCAAATAAAACAATTTTCAACACATTCAACCAGTGTGTTCCTGCAATTTGCACTCCTCCCTCTGAATGCCTTCCTTTAGAGAACATCGTCATAAAAAAGACTGCAAGCCTGATCACTAAACATGGAAATAAGCTTACTTTAATGCACTGCCATATTGCACTGCTGTAATGTTTCTGCAGTAATCACTGATGTTTATTTGCTCATTGTATATGTCAAATTTGAAAACCAGTGAGATTATTGATAATGTTAATCTATTTTTCCAACTTTTTTGCTGTTTTTGGACCTATCTGGTCATGTGTTAGCTATAACCTGTTGAATAAGCGTTTTAAGAAGTACTTAGTTATGTTAACTACTTATGCTGAGCAATGTTTGGGCAGCAATACAACTGGGAAACTACTGATTCACTCTGTGTTTTTGATCAATTAATCAAATAATCGACAACATCATAATAAAATAAAATTACAATAAAAAATAAACACACTGAAAAAACTGCCACCACACTGAACAAACTACCACCACACCGAACAAACTATTCCCACACTCAGCTAACTAACCCAGACTGAGCTAACAAAACCAGACTGAACTAACTAGCCATACTAAAAAACTAACCCAGACTGAACAAAGTACAACCACAGTAAACAACCTACCACCACAAAGAACAACCTACAACCACAGTCAACAACCTACCACCACAAAGAACAAACTACAACCAACCTGGACAATCTACAACCACAGTTAACAACCTACCACCACAAAGAACAAACTACAACCCCAGTGAACAACCAATTACCACACTCAACACACTAACCCAGACTAAGCTAACTACCCAGACTGAGCAAACTACAACCACAGTGAACAACCTACCACCACAAAGAACAAACTACAACCACAGTGAACAACCTACCACCACAAAGAACAAATTACAACCACACCGGACAAACTACAACCACAGTCAACAACCTACCACCACAAAGAACAAACTACAACCACAGTAAACAAACAACGACCACACTGCAGGTTTCCTTGCTATTCAATCTTCCAACAGGTACCATTGCAGAGATCATAGTCATTATAATAATCACAATAATCCAGTGCAGTATCACATACAATACTAATATAAATAATAGATAATTTGATAAGGCAAAACATAACAACTTAATACCACATAACTGATTACCCAAAGAGAAAATCTACAGGACATACTTGAGTTTCTCCAGTCCCCAGTTTGGATCTTCCAATCCAGCAGAGAGTCTCCTGGGTGATTGTAGCTCAGATCCAGCTCTTTCAGATGTGAGGGGTTTGACTCCAGAGCAGAGACCAGAGAAGCACAGCCTTTCTTTGTGACCAGACAGCCTACTAGCCTGCAGAGGGTCAATCATGATTTCACAAACTAATTTGTCCATGAAAATCCTCCTTGTGTAGGGCCCAATTAAATATGAATGGTAGAATTAAGGTACAACACACACACAAAACGCTTGCAGAGCCCAAAGTCCTTTAAAAAGTTGAAATGCAATGGTAATTATCATAAATATTAAAAATAAAATGCCAAAGTCCATGTTCATGTCTGAGTTCTATGATTACTTCCACAATCTCTGTGATGCTAAAATTATGGTTCCCTATTTCTGTGATTGTCACGTCTCCTTCTGGGGACGTGACCCTTCCTCACTCGGGCAGGGTCCGGCGTTCGGCGACATCGGCTCTCTAGCCACCGTTCCCCTGTCCCCTCCTTTTGTGTTGATTGTTTGTGATGTCCCATGTTTTCATGAACGCACCTCTTCATTGCACACACCTGTTGCTTGTTTGTCTCGGTCTATATTTGCCTGTGTGCATCCTGTTCAGTGTTGTTTATTGTTACGTGTGATCGTGTTCTGTGTAGTCTATTTCAAGATCCTCTGTCGTTTTTCATATTTAACGTACACAACGTTTGTTTTCGTGCCTTATTTTTGAACAGGAAAATAAAACCCTTTTTCCAAATTCCTGCGCTTTGTTCCGCATTTCGCTGCATTTCAAAATCAGTAAATTGGAAATAGAATTAGGTTTCTATAACCACTTTTCTCCCCTTCCAATTTTAGGATATCCAAATGTATACTATATCCTTTCAATATCTTAACATCCTGACATAGTCAAAAGATTGACACATATACTATAAGCATGACACAAACACATTTACCTCTACTGACACAAAGACAAATGTCTGTCAAAAAAGGAGCTTAAATATACATGCTTGAGAAAATAACAATAACAGGCAGGTACAGGTTTAGCAAACAGTATAAACTTTTAGCAATAGATCAGCCTTGTACATAGTTTGTGGATAGGACATGTACCCCTAGTGGTCCTAATACCCCTGCTTTGGAACCACTGATGTAGATATAGAGGTTCACGCTGAGAGGATAGACAGGATGGTCCTGGCGTCTGAAATGTGAACTACATCAGAGGAAACTATTGTCTAATTCTCTCAGAAGTAACAGATAATTAGAAAAACAATGTCAGGCCAAGAAATGTAATTGAACCTGCCCTTTACATTAGTTTATAGAAATATTGCTCTGCTTCTGCACCATTAATGTGTTTTTTGTTTTGGGCAGACACATCTCTGGCCATTTTTCACAACAGTAAGGTTTTGCAAAATGGTTTACAATGACTCACGGGACATTGCCACACCCACTGAGGTAGAATTAAGGAACAACATTTACACACATACCACTTGCAGAGCCCAATGTACTTTCAGATTTTCTGCACATTTAAACAATGCAAAATGCAACAGTAATTAACGTAAAATGCTAACATCCGTGTTTATGTCTGGATTCTGTGATTCTGTCCACAATCTCTGTGATGCTAAACATATAGGTTCAAACTTAAACCCATATCAAAATGAGTAAATAGGAAAAAAAAATAGGATTTTCTAATCAATTTACTCCCTTCACAATTTCAGGATATCCGAATGTCTATTATGGCAATTCATTATCTCAATTCCACAGAAGTTATGGGATTTTGTCAAAAGATTGAGAAATTTACATGTTTCACAAAGCTGTTTTGATTCTCAGTCACTTCTCAATCAATCAGGTACTGTTAATGTTATACACATTCCCCACTGTTATTTGTGTTGTTTTTCTTTAACTTACCTCAGAGTTCCCAGTCTACATTGTGGATCCTTCAGCCAAGCAGAGAGTTTCTTCACTCCTCTATCCTTGAGATTGTTGTTACTCAGATCCAGCTCTCATGATTTCACAAACTGCTTCTTCCAATAAAATCCTCCTTGTTATGGGCCCAATAAAATATGTTATTTGTTTCCAAATTCTGTAATTTCCTTTCAATATATATATATATATATATATATATAATTTGTTTTTGTTTTCAATGTCACTGTCACGGTGTTGTTGTGCGGCGGAACCAAAAGCGGACATTTTGTAAAGTAAAAGGTGATTTAATCCAATGAACAAAAAGACACACTAACACGAACTGTAAACGTCAAAAGTAAAGGTGCTGTGATAAACAACAAAACAGAACTTAAATAGCTTACAAAGACATGTAGCGTATCCACTCGACATAGGATTAAACAAAGACAAACCGTGAGCGGTTGAGACATTCACAAACAATAAACCACACCGGGTGTGGTGAAAACTGAACCTAAGTAGGCTCCCCAATCAGAGTCAACTGAATGCAGCTGCTCTGACTGGGGAGCCCACAGCGGCATAAAAAGGGCTAGATGCCTCAGAAATAGTCTTGCCCTGAAATGGCCAGGGGCTCGCAGCCAGGGCATGACAGAGCCCCCCCCCAAAGCGCGGCCTCCAGGCCGCAAGAGTGAAACAAGGGGGGGAGGGCGGGCAACGGCGGTGGTTCCGCAGGGGGCGGCGGTGGCTCCGCAGGGGGCGGCAGCGGCGGTGGCTCCGCAGGGGGCGGCTCCGCAGGGGGCGGCAGCGGCGGAGGCCTTGCAGGGGGCGGCATC
>JACXGK010007418.1:0-25378 GCA_016801125.1 Novumbra hubbsi | reverse complement strand
AAATAATCCCTGTGACCTGTTTTAAATCCCTGTGTTACCTGTTTTAAAATAATCCCTGTGACCTGTTTTAAATCCCTGTGTTACCTGTTTTAAAATAATCCCTGTGACCTGTTTTAAATCCCTGTGTTACCTGTTTTAAAATAATCCCTGTGACCTGTTTTAAATTCCTGTGTTACCTGTTTTAAAATAATCCCTGTGACCTGTTTTAAATCCCTGTGTTACCTGTTTTAAAATAATCCCTGTGACCTGTTTTAAATCCCTGTGTTACCTGTTTTAAAATAATCCCTGTGACCTGTTTTAAATCCCTGTGTTACCTGTTTTAAAATAATCCCATCTGATTATTTTCTGAAACAGGCACATCTATTCTTTTTGTCAAACCTAGCATTCTTGTTGGTTTAAAAACATTGAGACCCTACCTCTGACAGTGATTTGCTTAATATCCAACATTTAGATTATAGGTTGATCAAATTGTATTACTAATATTCCAGAAGAAAACATCTATTAAATACCATCAACCTTGATTTTGTATTTCATCTTGTTTTATTTTGTTACTATTTATGTTAGGTGGAAGCAGAGAACGGGCCCTTCGTCACCGGTCAGATCATTAATTCAATGTGCAGCTCATCCTTATAAGGGGTTGATATGCGTGTCAATAAGATGTTTAGGATCATGTTAGCTTGGAAAGCAACAATATGAACAGACTTGACCAGTCTTGATGCCAAAGCAGAGTTTCCCTTGAAGAAGCGTTGCCTTTTCCGACCCATGGCGTTCGAAACGCAGGCTTCATTGAGACGATGAGTCAACGCCCTGGAAAGATCTTTGCGCTCCACTCACTCAACACTTGACTGCTAAATGAGTGAATCATCTTTAGCGGTTATGGTTAAGGCAGCAAGCTGCCAAACCTTTAGGAGGATGTGTGTGGGGTGTGTGAGGTATGAGGGTTTGGCAAATGATATTACATTTATTTATACATTATTTTTAACATACTTTTACATGGGTTAGGGTAAGGGTTAGCCTTACCCCTAACCCATATTATTAGATGCTTATGTTTTTTTGTTTTACATATTTTTGTGTTTTTCGTTCATATGCTTTTTAAATCACTTGAGGACCAGTCCTCATTATCCATGATGACCTGGACAAATTGAATTTGGGACAACATTTCATGGGAGCAATAATATAAGAGGAACATGCAAATGAAATTAACACAGTGGGACACACAAAGTTCTCTATTTGTTCATCCCTTTTAACAAGGCCTGCAGAACTTTTTTATGCATATTTAGAAGAAGCACACGTCATCCTGAGAGCCTGACATTACATAAATGTAGTCATAGTCGGGAATATCTCTAACTATTCCAACAATTTGTGATGTTTTATGACTCTTTTTTTAACAGATTTAATTGTTCAGTCAAACTGATACACACAATATGCATTGGCTGCTTGTATGTACTGCCTTAGGATGTATGTTAACAATGCAACATTTTAGAAAAACACAAATTCCCATGCTCGGTTTGATAATTGACAATTTTATTTATCTTTTTGTCCACCCAAGCCCCAAGTCAGTAAATATAGAAAACTAGTCGACAGCTGGTTCCTAATTATGAAGTCAACAGTCCAAATTGAAGGTCAAATTAATAGATATGTTTGAGTAATTTGGATTTATGATTGGCTGTGGCAAAATCTAGTATAAAGATATAAAGATGAAAATAAATGTAACAAGCCAGAGTCCTGCATTCATATATTACAGTAGCTACAATACATTGTTGGTTGATGTATTGTTTATTCCAGGGAAAAATTATTTCCTAGCTCCACATGATGAATGCCAGTTTTACTGAGAGGCAAAAGAATAATTAGCTTCGTAGCAGCTGACCCCATATTGTACACATTTATAGTGGATGGTAGTAAACCGTTTGCCAGCTATTCAAATTCATTACGCCTTTGCAGCGAGTTTGGCACGGAAAAAAATATTTGCATGCGAAAGTAAGATTTACCAGAAGTCTGCTTTTTGTCAGTAAGCATTGTGTCATTTCCCTAAAAAGAAAGCACCACTACAAACACCTGACAATAGGCTTTCCACGGAACAAACCCATTTCCCAATATTTCCCAGCAGAGGGGATCAGCTGAATACATGTTCCAGGTCAAAGTTCAAAGATGTTCTCCCCCGCATTTGTTTCCCAGCCCAGTAGGCCCTCTGGCTCTGCTAAACACCTCTCTCCAGCATCTCTTTCTGAGGGTGTAGGGGGGGGGGGTAGTCCCCGGGTGGCGATCTAGAGAGGAGAACGGCTCCTCTCCTCCACCGGCTAGCTAGTCAGTGTGTTCAGGACAACAACGCTGTGGGTTATTCATCGATTACTTATATTTCCAGAAAACACACACACACACACACAGAGGAGAAACTATGAACACACACACACGCCAACCAAGGAAGGATGAACACACACAACAACAACGATCCCAAGACCTCCCCCCCACCCCAATTTGTCTAACTTTCCATGATAAAATGTCCATTACGTCAGCAATCCCTCGTCTCAGGGCAAATCATGTTGAATCCACACATTGAAGGGTTAACAAAAGTGATGTCCATATGTAAATAAATGGATGGATGGAAGGAATAAATAAATAAACTGTATTATATAAGTAAAATAACAATTGTTGTGTGGGAAGTTCCATCGAACAGTTACAGAAGACTTGAGAACACGATGTACAAATAAATGTACAAAGAACCAGACCTAATGGATATAAAGGCAGACGTTCCTTCTCCCACAAACATTCAAAGTAAAATTATTCAACTAGGCTCGGCGGTGTTCAGTACCTTAGGGAAGTATCTGATTAGGATCTAAGTTCAAAATTAACCAGTTAGCAGTTAAATTTAAAGGAAACGTGTAAATGATCAATTTACAGGGGTAGCTAGTTCAATATGAACTCTGTTTACCTGGTAGTTTAGTTCTTCTTTTGGTACTTCTCAAAACTTTTTATAAATCAGCCCTGAAGGACAAATTTCAGACTTTCCAGGTATTCTGGCCATAATGCTTTACAATGTACCACAAGTCCCACCAAATAGGCCCTCCTTATGTTCAGGAGGTGCAGGGTTAATTTCTGAATTTGGTTTCCAGAAAACAAATCAGTAGTTTCTAACAACAACGGGGAGGGACCAGCTTTAGTGGGGTTGCAGTCAGTTAGAGGCATATCTGGGTTAAATGACACAACGTGTGTGTGTGTTTACACCCCAAGATAAGGCCCCAGATGGATACAGGACAGCATGTTCATGTGAAAGGCTGTTTCAGTCCAAGTATTTGCTAATGGCCTGTGATGACCATGCATCTGTGATGTATATGACAGACACTATATTATTCCAAAATAAACAATGCTGGATGCCCAATGAGCTTTGCCTCCCGCCTTGAATGTTTGCAGTCACCTGACAGGATGTGACATCATCATTTGGGTTGAAACGCAACCTCACAAGGAGAATGCCAGAGTTGTCACTTGTACTGGATGTCTTCAGCTAGCTTCGGTTCACTGTGTGTGTGTGTGTGTGTGTGTGTGTGCCCGCGTGTCCTTCCTTCCCCTTCAACGTGGAGACGTAGCTCTACCTTAGGGGCGATAATGGCATTCTCCATGACAACAGCCGCGTGACATCGCCAGTGCCCTTGAGGGTTAAGACCCACCCACTTGGAGGATCGCCGTGGAAACAGGACGGTGTCAGGGGTTGGCTCCCATCATTCCTCTGTTCTCAGCTGGAGTCGGGAACGGAGGCCGAGGGAGTAGCCTCAGTCTGGTGGCGTGAGGCTCTGACTACGGGCCTGGCTGTCGTCCGCCCGGGCACAGTCTGTTCCCAGGACTGAACACCGTAGACTGGGTTACGGTCTCAAGAGCACGGTTGGTCTGAAGCGGTGTCCCGGAGATGACCTCCACGCCACAACGGCAGGCTCGGAGGCAGGTTGAATGAGACTGACTGGCTGTGCACGCACCACACACACACACACACACACCATTTGGACTATTTTCTACCGCAGAATTTAAACATTCCAAACATACATAAATACCGCACAGTATTTAGAGCCTTATCATTATTCAAACTACTCTCTAAATTAGCAGTATCTTTATTTTAATGACTCTATAATGTCTACTGCTGAGAGAAAAAGCAATCAAGTTACTCATTAAATGTTTATTACCTTATGTATTATGTTCATTGTGACATGGGTTGAACAGAATATACATACTAATATATTGTTTCATAGAACAGCAAATCAATAAACGTATTTTGATCATCTTAAATGTCAGTCGATAACGTTATCAAGGGCGGATTACAAAACCTCAGCCATGAACAGTGAGCTACCGCTCTCTAGTGGTAATTTAGAGTAAAACACAAAATACGTATTTTGGACTTAAAACAGCACAAAAAAACGTAATGCCCGTGATAAACGTTTTGACAGTCCACAGCTCTTAGCCAGTGAACATTCAAGGCGGGAATAACTAACGTACGTAAGAGCTATTCACACAAAAAGGAAACTGATGTGATACCTGTGATATCATATTACTAATTGTAATAATTTTGTCACTTTCTTGGCACATTTCAACACTAAAGGAGACGGAATAAAGACAACATGGGGAAAAAATTAAAACATTATTTAAATTGAAACATTTGGATGTAAATAACGGAAGTAGCAGCATAGCCTCAAACACAACACGTTTTGTAGCGTTATACGTGAACAATTTCACAAAGCAATGAAAATAACATTGAATGGGTAAACAACGTTAATAAAGATAACGTTCATACAAGAAGCCGACTGCAAAGCAGGTGGCCAGATTTCTGGAAATGTGCCAGTTGACCTCCGAACAGAGTCACGGAGGTAATTCTGGCTGTTGCAACGGTATGTCGCCTCACCCTAAACAGGAACTTTGTTCCGGGCAGTCAATCTGACCCTTGCGGAGCCGACAAACATATCCCCAGTTTAGACTAGGTTCTTCCGCCGGCATGTCGCACTGATTGAGTGTCTGTTCGCAACGGTATTGTTCAGAGACCCACCCGATGTCGTTGTCAGAAAAACACGGACAGTAGCGTGCCCACCGGGAAAACAGACAAACGTCAACGCGTCCACAAAGATGTAGCCAACCCGCAGGATGTTTACAAAGACTTATGTCGTCAAGGAATGACGTTCCACCCTGAAACAGGCCGTTGTACGAATTCCGTAAAGAGGTCAACTGTGGAACAAATCTAAGGGTTTACTGGGATCACAATGACAGGTAAGAATGTAAGCTTTCATGATTTTAGTTTTTATTGACAGGATTCACCACCCTTGGACTTGTCCAGGCTATATTGTGTTACAACATGAAATCTGAAAGGATTTGGTTTGGAGTTTTTGCCACTGATCAATCCCATAACGTCAAAGTGAAAAACAAAACTTCTAAGTGTTGTTCAAAGTGAATTAATAGCAAATACAAAAAGGAATAGAATCAACTGCATACTTATTGACCCCCTTTAGTCAATATTTCTTAGAGGCACTGTTTTTGAAACACCATAAGTACACTACACTCAGACGCACTCTTACAGGTCATTGCAACAAGGGTTGAAAACGTACGCAATCTGTTGTTTTCAGTGTTTTACTTCACAGCACAGTACAACAACATCAACAGTGGGTCAGTTTCAGGACCAATCCAGTTGCCAAAGCAACAGGAAACACCAAAAAACCCTCCCAATCTGGTACTTGCCCGCATGTCATCGCTGGGCAGCTCGGGTCAAAGCGGTGACTCGCCGTGTTAGGGAGAGGCAGGCGAGGGGAAGGGGCCAGAGGGAGGGGCGGGGTCTGCGGTCGGGGAGCGGGGAGAGGAAGACTGTGCCCTCCGCACGGCTGCAGCCACAGCCTGGGCAAAGCAGGAAGGGATGGCAGGCTTTCTGGCCAGGTAGGGGGGTGGCACATACGGCGTGGGCAAGGTCAGACGAATCATGTCCGGTTTGGGTAGAGGCGGGGTCAAATCATCTCCCTCCACTGGAACACACGTGGGAGGACTCAGCACTGGGGGGAAAGGGGGAGGATATGAGGGAGGGCTGGGATTTCTCCTCCCCGCAAGCCTCACTGTTAACTGGGTGGCACGCATCCCCTCTGCCTCCTTGTCATGGCACAGAGGGGGAGGAGGAGGGGGGAAACAGAAACGCTCCTCTTCGGCCTCTTCTTCCAACATCGGGCCGGGCTTCCGGAACGATCTCCGGGCCTCCGGTTCAGGGGGTGAGGTAATCTCCTTTCCAGGTATATTACCGGTTTGGGTGAAGAGGACCGTTGCGTACGGATTGGACACCTCCGAGAGTGACTCCAAATCCTCCTGGACTTGGACTCCTGAGTCCGGACTCTCCTCGGTATGAACGGGCGAACGTGACTCCCCCCCGCGGTGTTCCACTGGGGAATTCGGTTCCGTCGGGCATGGCTCACTGGAGCGTGACAAACCACAAGGAACTAGGACACATTTGGTGGAACCTTCCGGAGTCCCTAGAGGGGAACACCTGGAATTCATATAAGGCTTTGAACCGGGTGCCTCCCCTTCAGACCACTCATTGATTTCCTGCTGGTCCTCCCATTCCGGGTCCGGAATACCATGAGAGGTTTCATCCGGGGCGTGCAGTGGTTCCAAGGCCCAAGTCTTTCCCAGGGTCCGCTCCGCCCCCGGGCCCCATGGCCCCCTGAGGGACTGCCCGTGGGGCACCACAGTGAACGTGGTCATCCCCTCCCTCTGGGCGGGATTCCTCCAGGCCTCCGCCAACACCTTGGCCTGGAGCAAATGGAGCGGACTGACCCCCCGGAGGCCCCGCTGCTGGGTCGGGGATCCCGGCGGGCCCCCGTCGGCGGAGGGGCCCCTCGGGCTCCAGAGGGAGGGACGCTTGAGTCTGGCCCGGGTCTGACAGAGCAGGACCGGGGTCAGGATCTCCGCTATGGAGGAGGGCGGAGAGGAGGGACATGCAGGGTAGGGATTGAAGGACGGAAGGCTAACGGGGGGGGGAGACGAGGGAGACCGGGGTCGGGTCAGAGGGCTGGGGTTGTCTGCGGAGGAGGGTGAGGACGGAGAGTCCTGGCCCTCCCTCCTCTCCGCGACCTCCTCCTCCTCCTCCACTGTGTACAGGGACACTCCGCTCCCTGTCAAGAGAGATACACTGTTAGGAGGAACAGGATATCAGCCTCCTCTGCTCCGGGCGGGGGTCGATGGAGTCGGGCCGTCTACGCCTGTGAAAGGCGGGACAAAAGGAATAATGCTTTGGTGTGAAATTCATTCCGTTCACTAAGACAAGACAAACAGTATATATATGTGCAAATCAAGGTTTTGAATCAATACCTGAGACAAAATTAAGAGCACTTTATTAAAATCAAATGTATACTTTGATATTATTCGCACAAAGTTCATGTTATGTAAAAACTTGGAAAACGTTATCAACACTTGTGGTTTATTTAGGTTAACAGTAAAAGTGCCAAGGTAGAAAACATGAAAAGTAGGTTGAAGAATTGAAAACAAAAAAGGCAAATAGAAATGAAAAAGTGTTAAAACACAACAAACCCAAATACCTTCACACAGTAGTTTCATACCAAAGTAAACTTTTGAAGTGAAGGAATTACACAGTGATATCTGTACAAGGCACAGCGATCATATTGCAGAAATAACATAACCCACCATCTAAACCTGGGAAAAACTAAGCACACATGGTAGCATTAAATGACAAAAAACAATAGAAACAAATCGAACCAATCAAAGCAAACGGAACAAGAACAAGAAATAAGAGCTGGTGAAGGAAGACGCCTAACAGACAATCCCCCAGACAGCCCCCCCAACCCCCCCAGACAACCCCCCCCCCAACCCCCCACGACAGCCCCAAAACAAACATGGAGGACAGGGGGCAGGACAGGCCGCCACGGAACAGGAGAAGCAGGAGGAGCAGCACAAAGGAAGAGGAGAGGGAAGGAGGACACAGCTCTCACTCGCCGTCTGCAGGGGGGGAGAGAGAAAGGAAGAACGTCTTTAGAACGGAGGTCTCCTGCCCAGACCCAGTGCCAGGGTTAAAGAGTAACGCCCACGGGAACACCAGGAGCGCCTCGGTGAAAAACACCCCAAATATCCACCCCACTGCCCAGGGCAAGCAACAGTCGTGCAGGTGGGGGGCGACTAGCCAAGTCAACAAAGAACATTCCCTAATGTCCACCAGGGGGCAGCAGAGCCACACTCAACACACTGCCCCTCCCCATCCCCAGACTCAAGATCAACCAGTGATCGGACCCGACTCACCTTTGACCTCAGGGCCCTGGGGTGGCCGGTGGCACGTGTCAGCCCAGGGGGGTGGGGGCGGGGCGTGCTTCTTCTTCCTAGATGTCGGCTGCGAAACGGCCGGGAGACAAAGCACAAGAGGTCGGACCCGTGATCGTTTCAGAACGCCCCGGGTGTCTAGCCTTTCCCCAGTGGCGGGGGCCCACACCGCGTAGGCTGAGGTGTGGCCCCGCCGGGGAAAGGAACACTTCACAGTCCACCCAGACGAACCGGGACCTGATCGCCGAGCCCCAGGCACCCACCGGCGGTATGTTGAGACTGGCCGGGACACTCCGGGAGCCAGCCAGGGGGGGCGGGGGTGCCTGCCGTTTCTTCGACGGCAGGGTGTTGGAGGAGGCGCGGCCGATGGGGTTCAGGCTGATACTGGTGCCACTGGGGTCCCTCAGACCCAGCGTGGACGGGGCGCTCACAGAAACCCCCTGGAGAAGTGGGAATGCAAACATTTTTACCACACACTCAAATCTGGGGTGGTCCGGCTTCGACAACGGCAGTCACAGTTATACGGTGTCGTCCGTTTCTCCGTTTTTGGAGATGACGTTGGATTGTAATAGATGAGCCAAGCTAGGGAAGAGTAGAAACAGACCTTATCGGGTTTCTTCTTAATTCTCCTGAATAAACTGAACAATCCCTTGTTCTCCTTCTGTTTCTCCTCTTTAGGTGGCGAGGAGGTTTCTCCTGCTGGTGGGGAAATAATTAACAATCAAAGATAGTGATCCTTGAATTACTCTTATGAAATATGTTCTCTGCCATAATTAATATTATGTTGGTTTTTTTTTGTTTCTTACATGTCTGAAAGTTATGTACCTTCTGTTGGGGGTGGTGTGATTTCCTCTTCGGGACTGACAGCTGGGCTGACGGCTGTTCAGGGTGAGAAGAGGGATATCCTTCATTCATACGACACACACACAAACTGGGCAAACACAGCCCGTAAGACTGGCTTTAAAGCGGAATAAAGACAAATATCTACGATTTGTCAAAGTCGCTGGATTTAAACTTTTTTTTAGTTTTTTTTTTTTTTTTATCGCCTCAAGGAAGTTGGTAAAGGTCAAATCTAAAACCCGCCACAGCCACCAATTATCCAATAAAATGTGTATGTTATTGGGGCTCCCCGATGTTGTGTTTCCACTGTGACAGAACATTTGTTTTCCAGTTGACTCGACCCTGCTCGCCCTGACTGAGAGAATTGAGATCATAGCGAAAGACAGGCCCACAATTACTTTGAGCAATTTATGAGACTAATCTTAGATATTCACTGTCATTCCCTTTTAAAACACACAAAGTAAAAAATAAAAACTAGCAGATTCAGTAAAATAGCATGTCATTACCAAAGACAGACAAGCATGATCACATAGAAATGATCGTCCCTCACCGGCAGCATCCTTTGCATACAGCTCCCTCAGTCCGTAGTCATTGAGAGACTTGGCTAGGTCCAAAGGTTCTTCAGAGTGGCATTTCTGTAAGATGGTGGACCTGAGGTCAAACTCGCACTTCTCACAAATGGTAGGCAGGAGGCGCTGCAGAGGAAGTCTAGGGTTGACCCTCACTACAGCCTTGTGGTTCCGCTTATAGCTCACAAGCAGTCGTACGGTCGCCTGTAGGAAACAGTGTCCACTCAGTGCGTTTACACATCCAGGATGAAGATGGGTTGTGTGTGTGTGTTTGTGTGTGTGTGTGCGTGCGCACGTCCAATATAATCTCTTCCTTACCTCAGGCACATATGGTTTCCTTATCTTCTCCTCTACCCCCTTAGGTTTCAAGATGATCCGGTCAGCCTCCATGGCTCCAATCAGGGAGCTGGGTTTGCAGGCAATGTCGTTTCTATTGGCAGACTGGAGTTCTATTGTGAAGTCTGATGGGTTCAGGTGGTACTGGGCACAGAGCGAGACCAGTAAGTCCATCACAGGTTTACTGTGAAGATACAAACACATGTCGTCACATGTATACAAACACTTTTAAACATGGGTGTACTGTGAATTTACAAAAAACTCCAACACAGGAGTTGCTGGTAGGAATAAACATTTACATAAAAGTAATTTACTGAATGGTTTTCCTTCCCCCCCCCCCCCCCATCACTGCGGCAGAGCGGGACATCCGCTCTGCCGCTAGCGGGGACATCCGCTCTGCCGCTAGCGGGGACATCCCCTCTGCCGCTAGCGGGGACATCCGCTCTTCCGCTAGCGGGGACATCCATGGTGTCCAAGTCCCACCTGAGCTGTGGGCCGCTAAAGGAATTGGAATGATTCAGCCAGCCTGACATTTGAGCCCTTGGTCTCAAGGGGAGGGGTATGGGGCGTTTCCTGAAGTCTGGTACGTGTGTTGACGCCCACACATTCAGGCAGAGCATTTCCAGAGACGAGGCTCGGGGGAAAATCATATTTAAAAAGTAAATCAATAAAAAGTTACACATTCAGCTACTAATTAGCTACTGTGTAAACACTGGGTGGTTTATGCATGCGTCATCAAGACATTTTGTTAATAAAGTAATTTGGAAAATGTTCAAAAAAGTCCAGGGAACAAATAATGCACAGCATTACACTTTTACACTATATAACCTAGGTCTTTAACATTCCTCTGATTTAGAATTGATTGTGACATTCTAATGCCTCATTGTGACATTCTAATGCCTCATTGTGACATTCTAATGTCTGATTATAGAATTTTTATGCCTGTATGCATTTTTATTACCTTCCATGCACTGTGGTTCTTTTCTCCAGGCCTCCCGGTAGAAGTACCGTTAGACTATGTTCCGTCTCCAGCGGGCTCTCCGTCTCGTTCATGGAACCTCCACGGGCCTCTAACGGTGACTGGGGTCTGAGACGTCAGCTATAGCTCCTAAAAGAGAGGGGCACTTTCTACATAAAGGGAGGGTATACTATTCCCCAAATCTTGTTAAGCTGTTGTCATTCAACTGAAATGTGCCACAGTTGCCACACAGATTGATTCCAGTTTGAAATGTATAACTCCTGCTGCACAAACTCTTTGGAGATAAAGTTGACATGCCTGATAGAAGATACTTCATCCTGAACAGATAAACACCAATCTTGTTCTCAAAAAACGTGTTAGAAATAATAATCAACCCATAAAAAGTTGTAATATAGGTTTAAAAAATGTGGATGCGTAGTGTAAAAACATTCAGTGATTATTTTCTCCCACAACACACGTATTGAAACCTAGCGTATACATTATATTTTCAAACGGTCGCCTTTACATTACGATGTTGACTCTGTGCGCAAGCGCGCAGTCTGTAAATTAATTGCTTGCGGAATTGAAAAATCTATGTAATTATTTCCTGAACGTCATTGCCAAGTACTTGTACCCTGTGTGTCGTTTGCTACTAAACAAAACAACCTTGAAGCTACTTACTGGACAACATCGGCGAATAAGTCCTGTAATTGTGCACCATGATTCCACACAAACAATTGCGCTGGTTTCGTTCGAAGTTAGGGTTTATGCAAGACCACGCCTGGAGTATTTGAAGAAGTGAGTTCATCAGTGCATGCTTCCCTCAGCAGCTGTTGATAACTGTTCATCACCACGTTAAGCTCTGTAACGCCCTATGGCTGCTCTGTGCGAAGGGTGGGTAAATACGTCCAGATCTATAGTACTAGCACTATCTACTAGCCTAAGTGAATACCTAAACTTTACTTATTCTGAAAGGAAAATCCTGGGGCCTCCTGTAAACAGTTAAATTACTAAAGGCGATTTGACACGAATCTCAGCCTGAGCTTTACTAAATGAATGCCTCCCAAATTAAACCATATGTTATATACATTTGTATATTTTTGAATTGTAGGCTTTATTTTACTATTATAGTAGATGTCCAATTTTCAAATAATGCATATCACAGATTTTAAGATTGCATTTAGAGGTGTTTCTGTAAGTGTTAGTTCTGAAGATAAGACGTTAAGGAAACAACAATGCAAGCCGAGTGGATTATTTTGGGGTTTGTTTGATATTTTTATTCCACAGTTTTTTAACTACAGGTTTTAGGTAATGTTTATAAAGACCATGCCAGACCATTTCATTGGATTACCCTGAAATTGTGACTGTAAAGCCAACTGTTTAATAATGTATTTCTCAATTTTAGTATACTTTTGTTTTTTAAACATCATCTTAAATATGTTTATGCAGCCATCATTCATGCCAGTGATATTTTATATGGATGTTTTTCAAATAAAAGGAAAAAAGAGTATTGCCACAAAAAAAAGTTACCGATTGTTTTATTGTGCATATTCAATTACAATAATGTAATACCTAAATCTGTAATGAGACAACATTTGTGTCTACATTCCAGCAGTCACAGAAAACCATTTAATGAAATATTTGGTTTATGACATCTGCAACATTTCATTAACCATCTTTATTTCAACTCCTTTGACATCTATAGTGACACAGTGGTCAATAATCCTCAATTACGTGTCAATGAAAATTGTTCTGATGGTTAGAGTGCTGGGTCAGCTGACAGGTCTCTGTTTCCAATACTTTTCTTTAAATAGATAAACCCAGTTTTTACCTATAAACTGACTTATGGTCGTATGTTGGGTCTCCCTTAGACAGCTTGTTCCTTTTATGTAACCTCCACCTCTAATTATCTTATTCCCTCATGAAATGTATATTGTGCTCGCTAGTTTGAAGACATTAAAGTTAGTATTCTTCACTAAGGGCCCAAACAGAACCTGACTACACCTAGTGTGTTTAACCAAGCCCTGACTGGGCCATGTTGGGCAACCGGCTAATGCAGACCAGAATAGGCTTTACTCTTCCAAGGGTGGATTAGCGCCATCCAAGTCTGTGTCCCAACAGGCCTTCGGTAAACTCAATCAGATTTGGGAAAAACCAAGACACTGCTCTTACCTTCTCTTGCAGAGCATTACGTTCCATATTCCCTACTGTTGATGAATAGAAAGATAGCGATGGAAAGGACAGGAGACAGAGTGGGAGAGAGAGGGGGAGATCCCTTGCGCTGTAATCTCTGTTTAGCTCACTCCCTATCACACCTTCTGGCCCCGCCCAGCCCTCTGACATCACACTGTCCCGCCTTCATGGAGCCCAAACCTCTCTTCTCGCGAATTGTCAGAATTGTCTGGATGTCTTCCGTGGCGATGAGGACCGCAGTCGATGTCCATGATTTATGGGGGCATGTAATACCATTCAGGGGCTCCACTGACGTCTGGACTACCATATGGTATGGCGAGGAGATTCTGCAGGAGGCGGACCCTGCCTCTGTAGCCCGGGATGATCAACATACAGTAGCAACCATTCGCCACGAGGGAGTTTAATCAATTTAAGCCTGGGAACACATGTCCACAATCACTGTAATCTTGTAATCTTATTTGGTAGTTTATACAATGGGGATTCCCTGTGCCAGTTAGTAGACAATTGTGTGTGTGGCATTTGGTACGTTTCCTGGATAATCATTGGATGGTGTTTACAGTGGCTACGGGGGGGGTGGTGAGTCTCAGTCAACAATTAAAACAGATTTCGGGCTAGAGTTTGCCTAAAGGAATGAGGGAGAATGAGAAGTTAAATTAAATTATCAACCACAAACAAACACACAGTGTCTTATAACGATTGTCAATGGAAATCTCCAAGAAAAAACTAATTACTGTACACACTTAACTTTTTTACAGTGGTACACATGATGGTGCAGCAGTTCTGAGAACATTCACAGGCCCCAGAAAAATATATTTATTTATAGGTGAGGGACTGGTTTGTAACTAAAACACAAGGGCCGTGACATGAACTCCTTTTCCTCTGTTCTCCATCTCACCTTTTGTTACCTCAATGTGCTGTTTACTTAAGCCAGTTTATTGAATAGTTCTGAGGAAACTCAGGAAGTTTTGACTCTGGCTTCTACCACCTACGTTGTTTTATACAGGTTTCCTGTGTTGTGCAATCACCTGATTAGACGTCCACGAGCACAATATTGGCTCAGTCAGTACTTTGACCTCGATTTTAAATACAGGAATTTATACACAGAGAAAAATCCTTAGACATATCCAATCTGTACTATAACAGTAGACTCCTGTACATACACATTCACCACTGCAATTAAGAGGCTATTCGTTCACGTTTCATTCTTGGAACAATAATGTAGAGTAGATGTGGAATAACTACTGTGGGTGACTAATGACCAACCTCCCCTGACTGTGGCATCATAAACCTCTAATATCACAGGGCTGTGAGGGTCAAGCTCTAGAGGCACTCAGATTCACCACAGGCCCTCTAATGAAAATGTTAGTAGAGTCACAGCCAAGTGCTGAGTTGGGACTTCAGCCATAAACTCCGCCTCCCACACATAGTATACATTGTTTCAGTGGTTACCAACTCAGGGAACATATTTGAAGGTGGTTAGATGTCAATCACCTGTTGTTTGACAGCCTGATCCTGTTCAGTGTGGTTGCTTTCATTAGAAGGTCCTAGTTCTCTCTTTCCTCAAATATGTCTATTGACCAGTGTAAACATCTAAAATAACTGTGCAACTGCTGTGCTAATGATGTGCTTATGCTGTGCTAATGCTGAGCGAATGTTGTCATGATCAATAGTTTGCAAGACCTTGAGAATAGAAGTATAAATTAACTTTGATATTGAGCATCGAACATTTCCCATCCCACACTGTTTTCAAGTAATTTTCTAAGATACTCCCCTTAACAGTGCCTAATGTATTATGGTTCTGAAATGTCTGTTTGTTAGTTTTTTTCTCTAAGGTCCTGGCAATATAATTACAGTCAGTGTGGATGCAGTCCAACATCCCGGTCTGAAACCAAAACATTGGACAGTTTTTTACCGTGATACCATGAGATTGTATTGGCGTATTTGATGGTGCTGGACAATCTGTGATTGGTAAAGATAGTCTGCTGCAATTAAGCACAGTCACCAGCAGAGGTCAGGCAACTGCAGGTAGACACAGGACGCAAGCAGAAATGTTTGTTGCCTTTAGCTCCGCTACCAGCTATTTGTAATCCCCAGAGGACTTTATAGGGGGCGCTGTAGCGAAGAGGACATTCAGCCATCTTATCAGCTGGCAAGCTCCTTCGTAGTAACAAATAACGTCTTTTTGTCTGGCTTTAGAAATGCGTTTACTCATGTATCAACTTGTTTTGGCATGTTTATTCGGTTTCCCACACCTTAATGCATGCTTGTGAGATATATAATGTAGGCTAAAAAATAAATCTAAACATTAGTTACATGTAAATATACAATAATGTATGTAATAAACATGTAACAAACACAGTACTACATGTGGTAATAACGCACCTTTGTGACAGTGGAATCAAAGAATATGTAATTACGCATGCTTGCGTCAAAGCTTGCTTCCGCGTTGGACCAGAGAATCTCATGTTAGAATTCTGAACACTGACGTAGAGAGCTCCCAGCGTACACAGTCTGTTTCTGTTGACCATTATTTTAATGACAAAATGTGATTTGGTTGCCTGTCACTACCATTGACTACACAGACAGTACCATCTGAAACCATCCTGGTGTTTAAGTGGCATAGAACCTGGGAATACAACAAGACCCTATCCAACTATAACGTAATGCAACATTATTCCCTTATACCATTTCGGCCAGGTGACAGCACAGAAGTGCGGTACAATAACTGAACATGATCTTGAAAGAAACAGCGTGCCTTGTGCTTACAACCAATCAACACACTGCAGCCAATCAACAGGCAGCAGTCAATCAACACAATGCAGCCAGTCAACGTAATCTCTACAAAATACAACTCCGCACACTCCACTACAGCCTCTACACACGCATACAGACTTGATCAACACACTACAGCCTACACCAAGTGTACTCAACTCTTACCCTATGAGGCCCAGAGGAACCTGGTTTTATGTTCTACGTCATCGGTAATTGCACTCACATGGTGGCTCAGGTAAAAAAAAAGGTCTCTGATCAAACGTCGCCGATGAAAAAACTGTCTTCTAGGTCTACAGTTGATTTTGAGAGGCCTATACAGTGTCCTCTGTAGTATCCTCATCTGTCTGACAGTTGACAGCGCATATTGAGTTCTGTCCACCCGTTTAGCTTCCTTTAGATATGTGCAGAATCAATATGGGCATATGTGTAAATATCAATATCGCTATATCAGTATATTTAATATGGCGGGATTTCAAATAGAAATGCTGTTTTATCATTAATTGTTTTATATAGTGAGCTTTCACGATAACATGTATGATCATATCGCTTAAACACAAGTTTAAAAACGGTGTATACAAACGTGACATTCGTCATGGCATGTATTCCAGAAATGCTCTTTCTGTGAAGGTCCAAATGCTGGAACTTTCTAGAATGGCCTGTGGTGTTCTGGTGTATTTTGTGAATAGGTTTCTTTCACCGTTCGACTCCGAAAGCTTCGGGGAACATTCGCTTGTCCCCACCCCAATGATGCTTTGCCAAACCGGAAGCGCGGATCGATTTGACATCGCAAGATACTTAAATTGAACAATTACCCTTAAATGTTAATCGGTCGATACACAACATGGATTTATAAGAGCGCACGTTCGTTGTATTTGGCAGTAACACGCTTCCCCGTTGTGAAAGATTTGTTCAGTTGGATGAATGGGTTCTACCTTTGTAGAGATCCCCACCTGCCGTGGAGGATGACGATGGTGAGTATCGGCCAAAACGTTGTCAGATTAGTTTAAACTGGATTCCGTCGAAGACGTGTTCATGAAACTTTATTGTCAACCATTTTGATATTGATATTAACAATCTATCGTGACATGGGAAAACAATGCTTTGTGCAACAGGTATTTGCATCTACCTTATGATTTCCACAATGGCTTACAGGACCCCACTTGGTTTTTATAAGGATGTGCCGAATGTTTTACCCACTGGCCTTCAATTGGCTTATGTTGGTGTGTCTCGAAATGACAATTAGCCATTTAGCAGTGGTGCTAATCCGCTTACAGAGCAACTTTAGCGTTTAGCAAACGTTGATCGTGTTACTGTGTACATGTTACAGGGTCTCGAGTATGCTGTGGGAAAATAGATGAACCGCGGCTTAGTATAACTCAGACAACATGCCCCTAGGTTGTCATGGAAAAAACGGTTTTCCTCTTTGCGTACAGGTGAACCACTACTGGAAGGCTTATAACGTGTCAAAAGGAAACAGTTTATCCACATTTCAGGTGGTATAATCTTATCAAGAGGGGTTGATTTGCAAGGAATAAACAACTGGGAAGGGCACGCCCATGTTCAGAAAAATCTATGCACATTCATTCAGTTAGGGGGCTGACGCGCCTTTTGGACCAGAACTGGCCACTCAATTCGTCTCGGAATTGTGCTTGAGATGGTCGAGATTGCTCTTTTCCTATTCGAACTATGATATCTGTCTCTGTTTTCGAAGCCTTGTGCGAAGGTCCGTCTTTAACATGCGGGGTTGTTAAAGATGAGAAGCATTCGAGGAAATGAACGGAGACGTCAATATGGCGACAGCTGCCTCATCCCCAGCACGTTTTGAATCCACGACCAATTAAGGTATTGCTTGTAGACCAACACCAATCTTCTCTGTCAGATTATTGTCTTTGCTAGTGCTTATTAATTGTGTTGGAGCTACATTACACCTTTAGCAGGAAAGCGCGGCAGTTGCCATGAGTAGACGGACGTCTTTGATATTCATCGATTCGTAACTTGCTTCACGCGTTCATCTGGTTGACTGTGGTTTCACGATGACACGATGTCTGATTTTGTTGAAGGACGGTGTCTCTTGTTAGTGTTTACCATGGTCTCTAAAATCGTGTGTAACGTTAGATAGTGCTTGGAGACCTGATTCGCATTTCAGGACCACGGACAGCGAGCGTTAATGGAGCCCCTATGGGCTGAGAAAAAACAAGAATACAGAACAATTAGATACACTAAGAACGGCCACAGCTACAACGTTGTGCATTACGTATTAATGTAGTCTTGAATCATTGCTTCTGTTTTTGTAATGGATTGAGAAGCAATCTCTTAAAACATTCTAGCTGTCACATTGATAATGGCCATTTCATGATATTCCCCAAGCTGCTTCTTCATCCCCACACACTGACATCATATTAGGCAAAACATTAAAACATTTAAATTTAAAACACAGCCTTTACAATGTAAACCATCATAAGGTATTCCCACGATCACCCAGAAGTCCCACATTATTATCGGTACGTTAAATGGCTTCGAAAATGACACATCCCACCTCAAGGTTTACCAGACAACTCGGCTACTAATGTATTCCAGAACATAATTCATAGTTACACTCTACAATAATTAGCAGACCTATTTGTGGTGCTGTTTGACTCCGGGCAAGACAGTCAGCTAGCATGGGTGGGTGTGAAGACAGTGCTGGAGTGGGTGGGAGCCCAGACCCCTTAGGCCTCTCATCGGACCCTTAGATGTCACTCCTATGACCTGCTGTCAGTCCATACGTCACAGAGCTGGTTGCCCTGGGTTTCTATAGAACACAGATGTGTCCGTGAAGAGGACAGGCTGGCAATGACACAAACACAGGCCACGGGGAACACAGGACATCTCAGGTCACTAGAATTCCTAGCCAACAGGCGAATGCCGAGTCTGGAATTAGGAAACGTACTGTCTCAAGAGCAATGGCCTTGTGCAATCCGTCTGTGTGTGGTCCTGTAACCGGATTTAATGCCAGAAACACCCGTATATTGTTCACATCCTAATGGCGTGTTTGCTCTGGGTGGGCCTTGTGTCAGAAGTTGTTCAGGGGAAGTGGAGCTATTCTGTGTCTACATGGGGGGTTTGGAGGGGTGGACAGTCCTAGTCCCTTGGTGCTGCTTGGCCCTCCCTGTGTACAATGACATCCCAGATTTGACATCCCAGGAGTTACATCCCAGATGGGACATCCCAGGAGTGACATCCCAGGAGTGACATCCCAGGAGTGACATCCCAGATGTGACATCCCAGGAGTTACATCCCAGGAGTGACATCCCAGATGTGACATCCCAGGAGTTACATCCCAGGAGTGACATCCCAGGAGTTACATCCCAGATGGGACATCCCAGGAGTTACATCCCAGATGGGACATCCCAGGAGTTACATCCCAGGAGTGACATCCCAGATGTGACATCCCAGGAGTTACATCCCAGGAGTTACATCCCATAAGTGACATCCCAGGAGTGACATCCCAGGAGTGACATCCCAGGAGTGACATCCCAGGAGTGACGTCCCATGAGTGACGTCCCATGAGTGACGTCCCAGGAGTGACGTCCCAGGAGTGACGTCCCAGGAGTGACATCCCAGGAGTGACATCCCTGGAGTGACGTCCCAGGAGTGACATCCCTGGAGTTGTTAAGAACTGTCTGTTTCTTCTTATCGTCCCCCTGGGATTTGGGGACAAGCTTGTTTGTACCTCTTTCCGGGCCTCTGGATGGATTATGGTAGTCCTTTGGAGAAAGGGAGCAAGATATTGGAGGAGGTATGGAGAGGAGAAGATGTGTATGTGAGAGTAGAAGGTGTGAATGTGGGTGTTGATTGTTGTTGATGGAGAGTTGGGTCTTAATGACAAAGATTGTTAGTAGTTATTTAACACACAGCTCCATCCCAGTGCCATCACAGCTCCCTCACAGCTCCATCACAGCTCCTGAATGAAGGTATGAATATATCCTAAAAGTCAACCGTGGCGGAAGGGGCCTCACATCTCTGTCCCCATTGGGGAGAACCACTGGACAACGTGAAACAAATTATTCTGCTCTGACTATTCAGAAAAGGACATAACCTCCCTCTGTGTGTGTTTGTGTTTGCGGGAACTTCTGCCGTGTCCGCAGAATGTGCCGCCTGGCAGCCCTCAGTCGATAGGAGACGGCTAAACCCCGAGCCTTCCGCTCGCCCCCGGCCTTCCATTAGGCCGCTCAAGCGTGCCTCCACCAGATAGGGGTGTGAGGGGCTGCTTACATCCTCTAGTGGTCCCCTTCAGACAGTTTGCAACGCTGAGGCCTTCAGAGTGGAGTCCCATAAGGGCCCCCAGTAAAACATGGAGAACCGGTGAGCTTGTGCTCTCGGCCACTTGACAAACGTGCCGTGGGTTATTTATAGTAGCTGGTACCTCCCTGATCTCTTCCCCTCCCTCCCTCTCCCAGCCCCCTCCCCTGGCGGAGCACCAAGCCTCCCTGTGACGGAGCACGATGACAAGATGGCCCAGCTGCTTGTACCGCCCGGACCTGACAGCTTCCGCCACTTCTGTCCCGAGTCACTTGCCGACATCGAGAGGCGCAACGGCGAGGAGAGGAGTCGGGGGGCCCGGGTCAATCGCCGCGGCGACAGCGACGATGAGAACGGGCCCAGGCCCAACAGTGACCTGGAGGCGGGGAAGTCCCTCCCCTTCATCTACGGAGACCCCCCCCCAGGATTTGTCTCCACCCCTCTGGAGGACCTGGACCCCTTCTACTCCAATCAGAAGGTGCGTTGGACCGAGTTCCAGATCTCTTAACTGTTTGCCCTAATTAGGGTGTAACTTATTTGTTAAAAACCTTTTAAGTCTTGGCAACTTAATAACTTGGTGATACGATTGTCGTGGAATGAGTTATTACATGGTTAGAACAAGGAAAATGTATGATACATATCACTTATTTCACTAAAGCTTATTCATAACATTTGTGCCAAGTCATATTATTTCAGTTCAGGAAATAAAGGTGTTGTAGATGTCCTGTACCTACTGACCTGAGGTGCCTCGTTACTGCTGTGGTCGCCAGGTAGCCAATTCATCAAACCACTGCTTTGTGAGTGAGACGTTGTAGCTCCAGTTAACAAGTCACATTTTACGTTTTTATCACCGTTAAAATAGAAGTTGTTTAGTGAAACGAGGCAAAACATGACAACAGTTCCATGTGTAGATTAACCTTCAGCATGTGATCATACGCGTAGTGCCATCATAGGTTTCTTCCACGTCTATACCTTTTGCCAGCCGTGTTAAACCCTTCTGGTCAGTACGACGGCGTGTTTAAAGAATGTTGTCAAATTAGAACCAAAATTAGAACCACGGTTCCTCACTGCGCCCCTAAGGATCCCCAGGGTCCATTTATCTGGCCCGTGTGGCAAACTGGGGTGTGTTTTTAAAACAAAACAAGAACGGTGAATGACAGAAGCAAACCAGATGCCGTCTCCTCGTCTCTGTCCACACCCACAAGGGCCGTCTTGCTCCGTGGCTTTGCACACGGCCCACTTTATAGATGCTGTGATGAAACATACACACATGTAAACGCACTCAGGGCTGTCAGGGCACTCAGGGCTGTGTCAGGGCTGTGTTTCTTCACTCCTGTCTTGACCTGGCATACACACTTGGGACTTCTGACTTGACAGCTCTGTTGAGTGTATAACCAGACTTTAAAATGTGTCTGTGAACGTACATCCAGTCACACATGCTGGAGTGGAACTTGGTTTTGGGCATGTCTGATCATTGTTTGCTTCGCTGTATTTGCTCTGTGTAATCGTGCTTTTTCTCATCCTGTTGTTCCTATGCACGCTATATGGTAATATAATCGCTATGTTAAAGGAAGACAATGGTCAGCAATTGTTTGTTTTAAGCTTTGTTATTGGAAGGAGAATAGTTTTGTCTGATGTCATCCACCTGCTCTATTCAGGAGGTCAGTCACAAAGCAGTGTTCAGGAGGTCAGTCACAAAGCATTGTTCAGGAGGTCAGTCACAGAGCTGTGTTTTGGAGGTTGGTCATTAAGCTGTGTTCATGGGGTTTGTCACAGAGCTGTGTTTAGGAGGTTTGTCACAGACCTTTGTTAAGGAGCCATATTGACTGGGTAGTTGGATAGTTCAAAAAATCCCATAACCAAGTGGGGCGAGGCTACATTAGACTGGTGTCGGAAGTAGCATTTCAAAAGGTGAGCAATGGTTGCAGCATGAAATGAAGCCATAATTCACACCGACGTTATCATGTCATATTTTAAAATATAGAATAATAACATAATTCATAAAATATATTTACATTTCTAAATTCTGGTTTACTAACCAAATTGTTGGGTCCATCTGAAGAGTACTCAACCTAGTGATGTAGTTCCTATATGCCCAAGTTGTCCATCCTTGAAACTAGAGTTAATCTGACATGTGAGGTTACGGTTGCTGAGTTGCCACAGGATGTTTCGGTGTTCAGGCTGCCAGTTGAGAAAGCTATTCTTGTAAATGGAAAATGTTTTTTGGTGTTCAAGCTGTCAGGGATTGCTGATTCTGAACCAGAAGATGTTCTGCAGTACAGGCTGTCATGAAGGTTGTTGTGGTGTACTGGCTGTCGTGGTAGCTGATGTGGTATACAGGTTGTCATGCATGCTGTTCTGGTGGAGCTGCGTTCTGATGGACAGGTGTGTGCTGAGTTTCTGTTCCCCAGCAGGCTGGTGCATTTGAGATCCCAGAAGAGCTGCAGGTTTCAGTTTTCTGCTTAATGAGCTAGTTGCTAGCCAGCTGCCCGTGTTGCTGAGTTGCGGCATGGCAGTGGATGATGGAAGGGGAGTAATTGCCATTTCCTGTGTGTCCTGACCTAACCCAGTCTTAGACCTGTGTCTGGGAGGTGTCTGACAAAGTCCCTGGCTGAATTGGGCCTGGTGTCCATGGATCTGGTATGGCCAGACACTCACATAACCTGACCTTGAAACAGTTTATGGGATTCTGAGACATGAATCACAGGCCTGCTAAATACTCACATAACCTGACCTTGAAACAGTTTCTGGGATAAATTATGTCATACCGACCAAATATGCTCATGTGACCATTCAGATGCACCTGGCTGAACTGGCAGATGCTCTGGTTTGGCCACGTTATTGGAAGAAGAATAGTTTGTTCTCATGTCATCCGCCTGCTGGGTACACAACAGCACACACACACCATGATTGAGTGGGACTGTGTGTTGTCTGGGGTTTGAGCGGGCCAGACCAGACGAACAACCATGGTGATTACGGGTTGACAGGGCAGCTCAATGCCCCATGTACTGTACTGTGAGGGAACAACGCTGCAGCTGTACTGTACTATGAGGGAACCACGCTGTGAATGTACTGTACTACACTGTACTGTACTGTGAGGGAGCAACGCTGCAGCTGTACTGTACTATGAGGGAACCACGCTGTGAATGTACTGTACTACACTGTACTGTACTGTGAGGGAGCAACGCTGCAGCTGTACTGTACTATGAGGGAACCACGCTGTGAATGTACTGTACTACACTGTACTATACTGGGAGGGAACAATGCCGTGGCTGTACTGTGCTGTAAGGAAACAACTGTGTCTTTCCCAGTCTGAGCTGTAATGGTGGTCTATCAGCATGTTACTTTGGAAACTCAACTTTCTTGCTCTCTACTCCTTTCAGACATTTATAGTATTGAATCGCGGAAAGGCCATCTTCCGTTTCAATGCCACTCCTGCCTGCTACATCTTAAGCCCCTTCAACCCTCTACGGAGAGTTGCAATCTCAGTTTTAGTTCACTCATATCCTTTCACAATTATAAGAAGACTTGTTTTGATGTACCTTTGGCCTTGTTAGGTGTCATATGCAGAAATGTACAATGCTAAAGAAATGTATCTAAATTGCATTGTTGACTTTAAGAACAGGTAATGGTAGATAGTTTGCTGAGTAACTAACCATCTAACCTCACCATGAAAACTATCTGGATCCTAGATTTTAATACAGTGTTTTTTCTCATTTCGGTCCTACTCAAGGAAAACATAAATCCTTGGGGAGTCCTGATTATTAGTTAACCTTGCCGTGACACATGTTGAAGCTACTCCAGAACACTTTGTTGTTTCCTTGACCCGTGTCTCTTCACGATGTTCAGCATGTTAATCATGTTCACAATCCTGACCAACTGTGCTTTCATGACTCTGAGCAACCCTCCGGACTGGGCCAAGAATGTTGAGTAAGTAGCTCAAAACATTTAATTGCTGTTTGTCACCGGTTTATTGTTCCTCTATTCAGATAGCTCCCGTGAAATGGGTCTTTCTCTGTAAGATGTAAGCATGAGATTACCTTTTTTTGGGTGTAAGAATGGGCGCTTGGGCTCCAGAAATCCCTTGTGATTCTGTCAGATACACTTTCACAGGGATCCACACGTTTGAGTCTCTCATTAATCGACTCTCCCTTGTGATTCTGTCAGGTACACTTTCACAGGGATCCATATGTTTGAGTCTCTCATTAATCAACTCTCCCTTGTGATTCTGTCAGGTACACTTTCACAGGGATCTACACGTTTGAGTCTCTCATTAAAATCCTGGCAAGGGGGTTCTGTGTAGGGAAGTTCACCTTCCTCCGGGATCCATGGAACTGGCTGGACTTCATGGTCATCTCCATGGCGTAAGTACAACCCGACGACATGCATTACATGTGTTTCCAGGCACAGCGGATGATTTAGCAGCGATGGCCGGGTCAGCCATGTACAGGCATGTTTGAGTGTAACACGGGTGTGTGTGTTTTTGTTATTTATTCTAACCCCCCCCTCAGTATCACACAGTTCACCTGTCGGTAACGCAAACAAGGACTTGTGTTTCCGCTGATTTTGCCCTCTAACTGGGGTCGAACAGTCTCTAGCACCAAAGGTCAGTCAGGACACAGAGGGCAAAGGTCAAGACCCGAGCAGTTTCCCATACTGACGTTGTGACTCCTCAACCCCTTCCAACAGCCACCACCAACCTCCCCAACCCCCCGTCCCCCCGTCCTCCCAGATTCCTCCGCTGCTGTGTACATATGACCGGCTGAGAAGTCATAAACCAGCCCACGGCTGCAACCCTGATACAGAGGCAGCAGATTGTCTTATCTGGACTGGTCTGTGTGCCATGTTCGGCTACAGTCTGTGTCATATCTGATGTACTCCAGTCTTCACGGGCTTGGAGCTTCACGGGCATGGAGCTTACAGTCTGTGTCATATCTGATGTACTCCAGTCTTCACGGGCTTGGAGCTTCACGGGCATGGAGCTTACAGTCTGTGTCATATCTGATGTACTCCAGTCTTCACGGGCTTGGAGCTTCACGGGCATGGAGCTTACAGTCTGTGTCATATCTGATGTACTCCAGTCTTCACGGGCATGGAGCTTCACGGGCATGGAGCTTACAGTCTGTGTCATATCTGATGTACTCCAGTCTTC
>JACXGK010007417.1:0-25413 GCA_016801125.1 Novumbra hubbsi | reverse complement strand
GGGGGGGGGGGGGGGGGGGGGGGGGGGGGCACTTCACTTTGATTTCTCTGGCACCAACTTTTCCAACTAATGGCTTCGATGAAGGAAAGTGTACATAGTGTGATCGTCAAGATCTTGGTTTTCCAAGACACCTTTTAAGAAGTATGCACTTTAGTCTTGCCGGAAGTGAGCGACTGCTAAATGACTAAAATTGTAAATCTCCTCTGCCTGCCTTCTCTTTATCTAGAGGACATTGAAGTGCGGTTCTTCCAGGACTCGTGGGAGGGCAAGGGTACTTTCTCACAGGCAGACGTTCACAGGCAGGTGGCCATCGTGTTCCGCACGCCGCCCTACCGCAACACCAACCTGACGGAGCCAGTCAAAGTGAAGATGCAGCTCCGCAGGCCCTCGGACCGCGAGGTCAGCGAGCCAATGGACTTCCAGTTCCTGCCCTCTGACCCTGGTAACTTTCCTCTCTGTTACTATGACAACACGTTTGGCTTTCACCGGGACATTCTTGTGGCCCGTTTGGTTGTCGGGACCAAGTTTCACCCAGGACATTTCTTTTTTTTTTGTGTACAGACGAATATAGACTGATGGAGAAGAGAAAACGCACAGAGGGAATGTTCCAGAATCTGAAGCTGGGGTCCATGATTCCAGGTAGGTCCCTAAAATTGATAAATTTTCTCGCTGTACTTGACTGTTGTGTCATTCAAGGGCTTTTGAATGAATGTTTGACGGTTAATGTTTGAATTCAAGGATCAGTGCCACCAGAGAGGAGGCCTATCAACACCGCCAGAAGAACGGTCACTGCCAAACCAGCAGCAAGCCAAACCGGTATAAACATTTGATGCATTTGGACGTTTAGAGTAAAACAAAAGAAAAAAGGTTGACTCTTGTCAAATTTGCTTCTGGTATTCTCCAGAAAGCTCAAATAATTGTGGCACTTAGTGATGACACTGAGCTCCGGAAGAATTGGGTGCAGCAGGCCACACATTTCTGTGTTGCGGACCACCATGCTTCCACTGACGTAGTAGCTAGCTACCTAATGATGGAGGGAACACGCATCATTTTCCTTTTTAATCAGATTCCTGACAGTTATAGGGGTTCTGTATGTATCGTTAGCAATCAGATATTAGGACAGTGATATTTATTTATATTTCCTCTCGCAGTGATGAACCCAGTGTTGCCCCCTCGTGCCCCTCCGAAAACCCAGCAGTACTACAACAGCCCCCAGCCTGGCCAGCTGTTCCAAAGCCAGACCAAAGCGGACAACTCCTCGTCCTCCACCACGGCAGAGACCTGGAGGTTCCTCAACAGCCTTACCCTGGACTCCCAGCCCAAAGCCACTCCTGTGCCCAATTTTATCAACAACGCCCAGACCCAGACTCCCGCGGTCGTAACCCCCTCCCATGTCTATACCACCGTCAACCTGTCGGACCTCCATGACTTCACCTTCCCCACCTTCACTAGTTCCCAGGGGCCAGCGGGCACAGCTGCCATCCCAGAACCCACCTCTACCTTCGGGATCCAGGGCTCCCAACTCTCAGTGGACGAGGATCTCCCAGAGTTCCTCCAGAACTTCCCCGAGGCCCACCCTTCTGGAACCCTCGACAGCATAAACATCGACGACTTCCAAGCTCTGCTGGGCCAGAGCGGTCTGGCTGGAGAGGGTCCGGGGAGCAGCGTGGCGTCGGTGGCTCAAGCAGCCGGCATCTTGCCCTCCACCAACGCGGCGGCCAACAACCTTGGCCAGAACCTTGCAGACATGGCCCACCTTTCGGGCAACGGTTGCGGCGGCAGCACCTGGATGAACTACCCCAACAGCATTGTCAACCTCCTCCAGAGCGAGGGCATGATGGACAGTTCCACAGGTAACACCGGCCGTCCACCTGTCCTCGATGACCTGGACGTCCTCAGCTCCATGGACGAAGATCGTCTCATGTCCATCCTGAACAGTGGCAACCAGGCTGGCTTTGTGTCTGGACATCAGACATAAGAATCTGTGTGACTTTCATGACTACACCCCTAACATATCGCTTTTAACCCCTCCTATCCAACTGGCACCTGTGCTTCGGTATTCCATAGAGCACCAAGGGTGAGACATTTTGTATAGACATAGTAGTGCTTTGTGCTCTCCTTTCCATATGGATTCTGGTCATCCTTATTAGAATATTGCCTGTACTTTGTGAGTGGATTCAGTTGAAGGGACAATCAAGTAAGCCTGAATGTGCTGAAATGTGGTTTTTCATGTTCTTGTAAAGATACTCCCCATTTGCTGTACACACTGGATTATTGTCAGTGCACGAGCTGTACAGTTCAAGCCGGGAGGAAATGCATTACGGAACATGTATACATATTAACCAGTTGACAAATCGCCATTATTTCTGAAATACAAACCCAACGTCAAGGACTTTTTGAGCTTTTCCACCGGGCTCTCCTCATGTCAAAACCTCTGGTTTCATCAGAGCACAGAAAAGAAAACAAAAGTGTTTTCTGTTGTGTATACCTATTCTTTTGGACTCTTTGAAAGATATTTACATTGTCCCCCCCCCCGCCAACTTAATGTAATATGGTTTTTCATGCTAAAATAAGTCTACGGGCTAAGAAACTGTGATAGTTTTTTGTGCTGACACACCCATCCATTCATGGTTGTATTCCCAGAGGCTATAGTGGGACAATGTTAGTAATGGCTTGTTTAGCAAAAGTGAAATTGGCTTATTTTGGTCCATAGAAACCTTTTTTAAGGATGAAGAACATATGACAAACTTTGAAAATGATAATGTTCTTCTTTAAAGCTGGAGGGACATTTAGGACCTGAACAAGATATCGGGTCAGATAATTAGATCAGATTATTCCTTTTGGTATTAAGGAATAATTCTTCCATGCACATTTCCCAGCTGATCTTTTAACACCCAATACATTGTCGGTCCATCAATTTGTATATGAACAGATGAAGAGAAAATTGTTTATTACTGGCTGATGAATAATATGATAGTGAAATACCACTACATACTGTAAAGTAAGAAATGCCATATTAATTTTACTTAGGGCTATGTTGATATTGCCCAACTTTGTGAGAGCTTTCTAAATGTATGGTTTTACCACAACAGGTAAATATTTTTATTTCAATACATATTTGAAACAGGAAGGATTGTTTATAGATGTTAACATGTAGCATAGGCACTGATTTGCTCAGAAGTTAGTCATTTTGAGGCAGTTATCACTATATCAGTTTGCTCACTGTTCTTAACAAGGTATGTTTTGCTTTTACACCATTCATGTATGGTCTACAAACTATAACAGATGTACATCTTACATCCTGAAAGTGTTGCCTTACTGTAAGCACACATGTATTATATTTTGTATAAGTAGGCCTTTGCAGGCAGGAAATTAATTAATTAAAACATGTAATTTTTGTACAATTTGTAGCTTACAACACTGACAATACAACAAATTAAAGGATGTTTAAAATAATGTTTTGGTAATTGTTGTAATTATTGCTTGACTACAAAACACATTGAAGGTAAACAATCACACAGAAAATCAACTAACTGTAAGGAAGAAACAAACTAAAAACATGTTTCAAATACAGTCTGGTCTAAGGTCTGATGTCAAGCTTGTGGATCCCAGCATTAATAAAACACGTTTTGCCTCGCTGGTTTAAAACAATAGAATCAAACAAAAACAAAAAATCCCCCATCCCCACAGCAGGAAACGTTCAGAATCAACCTTTGGCACAATGCAACTCCCAAGAGTCCTAAAGGTAGAACTCCTTGGGAACAAACCTGATATGCTCTGCGGAATTAACCCGCGTCAAACAAGCAGGACTACAAGACATCGTCCGAGGCGTGTTCAGCAGCAGCAGCCGTACTCTTGACGCCCCGTTTCCTAAGTGACCTCTAGATTGGTGACCTTGTTCAGGACGTGGGAGCGCCGGGGAACACACTCTAGGTCAAATTTACTCTCGTAGATGGTGGGGCAGACCTTCCAGCGGTTTTTGCGATATATACCCAGGTACGAGTAAACGTCCGGCTTGTAGGACAGCGGGCACTTGATCCCCGAGGCCCGGATGGCAGAGTCCAGCCTCATCACCTCCCTCTCGTCGGTGAAGTCCTCGTTGTAGGCGCAGATGACGTGCCGGCTGTCCGACTGGGGGTCACGCGGGCTCACCTTGGCGCTTGAGATCTTCCCGTCCAAGATGGCTCTGGCCACACACTCCCAGGCGTGGTCTACCTTGAAGCCGGTGTCCAGGTGCATCAGCCACTTCCCGCAGAGTACGCCGTGGTTCAGGGCCAGTTCCTTTATGGTCTGGAAGTTAACAGGCCTCCCGCTGGCCAACAGCCTCTCCCAGCTCTCCTGGAGCCCGTCAACGTCCCCTGTGGTGGGGCCGTGATCCGGGCCGAACACGGCAATCCACCCAACTGGGCCACGCCCCCGCTCCTCCTCCCCAAAGCGTCCGACCTGGGACGGTTTGTTGGTTTCTAGCCAGCCGTCAAATTCCGCTCTGGGAGTCTTACGGGAGTCGAACACGATCCAGGGGTCCATGTCTGCAGCCATGGCTTCTGCTGCATAGAATTCTGCAGATAGGGGTTCCGGGTTCCGCACGTCTTCCCCGTCAGCTAGGACATCTTCCACCTGAATCTTGTCCATGACGAAATCTTAGAGGTTTCTGGTGTGTTTTCCCAGCAATGATCCAATGGGTGCCGTTTTCCCTGTGGACAGGCACAAGGTTAGTTTACAAAAGCAGTGCCGAACTTGCATGGAATGCAAGCAATGAGCTAATGCATCCAAAGACAGCAGCGGTTTTAGCCTGGATTGTTGTTAGCAATTAAGCTATCAAGTAAAGGAACCTAGCCAGTTCGCTTGCATGTCAATTCGTTGTTTACAACTACCCAATTATGTTTGCCTTCAAGAAAATCAAGCGACTCACAAAATTGTGATTAAATGTTTTCATGTAGACCAGCAAGAGGTTTTACGCGCCACTTACAAAGTTTCACAATAACCTAAAAGAGGGTACAACCAGTCAGCAATTTCCTCAAGCCTCCATCATGAATAAACACAATGACTCTCTCTAGAAAAACTTTATTGAAACACCCATTACAAAATAGCATGCACTACTAGCTAACACTATGTAGTAGCAAGAAAGGGGAACGCACAAACAACTGGGTGATCGACTTAAAATGTAGATTTTTACCTCAATACGGGAGTTATTCAATAGTCAATGCAACACCCTGTAACTATTTGTTATTTTAATCCCGCATGCTGTCTGTTTGACCAGTGTAGGCGAAAATTCTACGGACCTTGAGACCCAGCGGAACATCTCGAGAAGACGACGTTGCTACGTGCTAGGCTAGCTAGCTACCTACTTGGGGTGCGTGTTGAGGGACAGATAATAACAAAATATTGAATATTGTTTTAAGTTAGCTAGCCAGGTTATACAATAATGCCCAGCAAAAAGAAGAAATACAACGCCAGATTTCCACCGGTAAGTCGATTCTAAAGCTTTCCTTGCTTAGCTGTTAGCTTGCTAACTAGCTGACGTGAATTATCCAAATATGTGTGGACTGCTACCTCACTAACATTGTTAGTAACAAGACAAAACATTGCACACATGAATGGGATTTGGCCTAGGTTGCCAGCTACCTCACAATATTAGAAGATAAGTCTAACTAGGTAACTTATTTATTTGTATTTATTAATGTTAGATCTTAGATACTGGTATGTACCTTATGTTAGTTATTATGTGGCAACGCGTTAGCTTGCTAACCACTGTTTTTGGAGATGGTGGCCTTTAACATTACATTGCAAACTAGCAAGCTTTTTCATTGTTTTTAGCAAGTTTTCCATTACCGAGACGAGCTTAGTTATTAACCAAACCATTAGCTGCTCTGTTACCCATGAGTTTGAATCATAATAATCGGGAAAGGGGATCGAATATGTTTCAATCCAGTTAGCACAGCAAGTGCTTGCCTGCTAGTTAGCTGGCTGCATACTTTAATTGAGCTGCAAATCATTCCTCTTGGTGATAATGTCGTGAATGATTCCTGCTGCTATTACTCAGTCAATTCGCGCAAAGTGAAGTGAGCCCTGGTGTCGACCGTCAGGCATCAATGTCTTCACGTGGGAAATTAGCAAAACAGACCTTGCCCAATGAAGTAGGGGTTTGCGGCATGTAGTACCGACGACTGTAGTCAACAGCCTTAAAGATTAAGACAAACCGTCGTGATGAATGTAACAGCTGCGTAATGGAGTAGGACACTGAATTACAAATGTCAAATGTGACTGTATAATATTACATACACAGGAATAATAATGAGACAGTCAGGCTTAGTTAGTGGGAGCCTAGGTTTTCCATTGAATGTTTATATGTAAAAAGTAACGTTTTTAAATCCCCAAGACCTTTCTATGTTTATTGTATTCCTACATATGGGCAGAATTGTATACATTTGGTTGAAGTGACCATCCAACCAGATTTCTGTAAGGTACACCTACAAATACAATTTGTTGTGCGCCCTTTAAAATCCTAAAATGCTCACCTTTCACTATGTCAACTTTCCAAAAGGCATGAAACATTATAGAATCAATAAAAAACACAGCAGGCATCTCTTATACAAAAATAGGACTCACTAGGTGTGAACGTCAGGACATTTTTACATTGTTGAGAAATAAATATGATTTAGTTAATTCTATAACAGTGGAAAGATAGGTATGGTTTAATTTTATGACCAGGTAATTATTATACATTGTCATCCTATAAATCATTCAGAGTTTTCCATCACCCGGAGGGGAACTCTTAGACAGCTTTCTCTTATTTTATTTAGTTGCTGCGTCAATGCATTTAATAACCATCGATATGTCAGCTTTCATAAACATGGAGCTAATACTCCTTTTCCTCTGGACTTGACTATTGTGGGAAAATGTGGTTTGCATTGCAATTTCGATATCAACCACCTGTCTCTTTTCACCTTTGTTGCTTGTGTAAAGTCCTCAGCATGAAAGCAAAGGAATAAAACGTGTATGTATTAGCTACCTATCAAGGGCATCATGATACTGTCTCATCATGATACATCCTCCAATGATGGGAATAGACCCTAGTTCACCGGTCCTTTGCAAAAAGTTCGGCATTGGCTTCGCGTCTGCCACCATGACCTGGCACAGTACATGGACCGTGGCTAGACGGCCGGCGTGTTCGGTTGATGGTCAGGAAGTGAAGGCAAATGCCTAAAACGGTATTAGAATCTTCCAAGGGCTTTGATGCAATGACCTCTTCCTCTTCACATTATAGGCGAGGATTAAGAAGATAATGCAGACTGATGAAGAAATAGGCAAAGTGGCGGCGGCTGTACCTGTCATTATCTGTATCCTCTCTTCCATGTGTCATTATCACGTCCTCGTGACGGCATTTATACGCAGCCGAGCTGTGATTTAGATTATCGCTCTCCGTGGTTTTGGTTTTTGTGTGATTTGTGTTTCTCACCTTGAACTGAGTTAAATCGTCTCCGAGTATTCCCAAGTTTTTGGTCCCGCCCCGTTGTTTCTGGCCGTAGCTGACCTGTTTAGCCGCCTGGCTCTGTACGGCGTTGTGGCGTTTCCTCAACTCAGCGATCAGCACGAGCCCTGGAGCTGTTCCTGGAGTCCCTCCTGACAAAAGCCTGTCAAGTCACCCAGTCCCGGAATGCCAAAACCATGACGACGTCACATTTGTAAGTCTTAACGTTCACCCGGCAACGTTGGTGATAAAAGTAAAATAAACAAAACGGAAATGTTGCAATGGTACACCTTTTCACCCGTCAGCGCTTTTGGATCAATAGGAAAGTGATATGTTTGTGAACTGCGAATGTGTGTGTGTGTGTGTGTGTGTGTGTGCCGGTAGAAAGCAATGCATTGAGCTGGAGCAGCAGTTTGACTTCCTGAAGGACCTGGTGGCAGCAGTGCCAGACATGCAGGGCGAGGGAGAGGAGAACCATGCAGAAGGAGGCGAGAAGGTGTCCCGCAGGTAACAGACCCCGACCGGTGGCCGGAACATGCCGCTAACCAGTCCGTAGCACCAGCTTGACCGTGCACCTTGTGTCCGCCAGAGGTCGAAAGCCGGGGTCAGGCCGCAAGAACGGAGGAGCAGGCTCCAAGGGCAAGGACAAGAAGCTGTCAGGCACGGAATCAGAGCAAGAGGTGCGTTGACCTTCGATACCGCAGCCACTTGGGGTCACCGGGGCTCAGGTGTGACTTCCCAGGACTCATGCTTCTTCTCCCCCGGGGGTTGGGGATAGGAGGACTCGGAGGACAGCGAGACAGACGGGGACGAGGAGGACGGATCACAGTCAAGCACAAACCTTCAGCCTCAGTCACGATTCCACAGGTAAACAGTGAGGGTCCTCACTAACCTGGGCGTTGTCGAGGGGCAACCGAATTCTGTCTTGTAGCTGGAGCTCGGTGACTAGATGCCTCTGTTATTTAAACATGTTGTTTCTTCGTCCCTGGGACGCCGCAGCCCCGACTCCCTGCCGCCCCAGTACCTCCAAACGGGCACCACACAGGGGGGCCTGGCCATGCCCCTGGGCTCCTTCGCCCCCCACCCCTCGCTGATGGGCACGGCGGCCCCGCCTCCGCCCTCGATGCCGCACAAAGACGACGAGGACGAGGATGAAGACTATGACTCTTAGCTCCCCCTGCCCCCTTTGACCTTTCGTTTTTCCTCTTAAGTTGCCCTCCTGCACGGTGGCACCGGAGGGGCGGGTGGGTCTCCCATGCTCCCATGGTTACGGAGGAGCCTCCTGACGACCGGCCGTAAATGGCACCCAGACACGACAGCCGTCACGGCGGGGGGGGGGGGGGGGACACCAGTAATCGGTTGTGTATTGTGTTTTAAATTTTTGTTTTTGTTTTAATTCTTATTTTATTGTGGAGAAAATTTGAACCGTGTTGTTTTATAAGACCGGTAGTTACTTGGACCACCGAGAAAATAGCAGTCGGTGTTTTGAAAGGAGAAAAAAAGCCCTGGCCGAGCCAACAACAAGTTTATGAAGCCCTGCCCCAGCCCCCCCCCCCCCCCCCCCCCCCCCCCCCCCCCCCCCCCCCCCCCCCCCCCCACATAAGGAGGTTAGACTTTAGTTATTCTCTCGTGTGTCTCTCAGTTGTCTCTTCTCTCACGACAGTGGTGTTCAGAGAACATATTGCTCCAGTTGCATTTCTGTTTTCAACGTCGTCTCATGTACGCTTGAGTTCCACAAACTTCAGCACCTGCACGACACAACACGGCCCCGTGGAAGATCAAAATGTCTTCAGATCGGCAGTTGGTAGTATTTTAAAATGAATGAGCACTTGCCTATAGGGAAGGGTAATAGTATTGTTGTCTGTGGGGATGATCAGGAAGCAAATCATGATCTCGCACTAAGGCTTGGTCTTTGTTTCCAACTATTCCAATGGTTGGGCTACGTGAGCCTTCTGTACGAATTGGTTGTGAGATGCATTTTACTGTGGGTTATGAATTCTTCTGAAAGTGCTGTGCCTAAGTGTTTTTTCACCTTTCCGTGAAAGTTTTTATGATGATAATGTATCCTCATGAAGACCTCGGCCGTTAACCTCAACCATGCACACACGAAATGATGCTAATGACAGCTCCAATTGGATGTTCACTTGGAGTTTGAGTGATTATTTTGACTATGTTGTTTTGTACACCCCCCCCCCCCCCCCCCCCCCCCCCCCCCCCCCCCCCCCCCCCCCCCCCCCCCCCCCCCCCCCCCCCCCTAAACAACCATCTCCCTGTCGAAGACCGTAGTGTCTATACTGGCTGTTCTTAACAGACAGGTACTGTCTCTGCTCCTGGACCATAACTTTGTTTTTAAAGTTGTTTAAACCCCCTCAATATCTGTCCTCACCTAAAATTTGCATAATTTGTTTTTGAAAATATATCATATCTTTCTGCCCCCTACTTGGAATAAAATTCTCCTTTTGTATTGTGTTTTTGTTTCTCTTTTAGATTGTTTTAATATACACATTGAAAAAAGCAGAAAGGGACACAACTCTCGATTCTGCATATGTCTTGATATGAAATGTTTAAAGGTAGACAGTTGAACTTGATGCTGTATGTACACTTTTAACATTCTTATTATTTTGTATGGGTGAAATAAATTCAGATTTCAATAAATAATGGCCCCATTTGTTTTTTTATTATTTCTTTTACATAAAACGATACTTGCTTTGGCCAAGTGTGTTTGTGAGACTGCAACCCCCAATACCACCAGCTATTTGTCACCGAGTCCACTGAAACTGGCAGTGGCTTCATTCTTTTGGCACTTAAGCCAAGCGTTACACGAGGTTTCACCTTACAGTGAAGTATAGTGAAGTATCACATCATCTGTGTTGAACCGCTCCCTGCGCTCCACATTCTCTGGGACTCCTATTCCCACGGGGGACAATCTGGACGTTTCTCCGTGTGCCCAGTCTACATGTCCACTCCAAACGCGTCCTAAAGGGTCTTGGGCGTGGATAAACCAATGGCCGACCACGCCGTAAAAACTTTTAACAATTGCCATTTGTCCCCGCTTTCTCGCTGATGTGTGCTTTCACCTGTCGTTGCGCCGCGCCTGTCCACAGAGGGGACAGGAATTGAAGTGCAAGCCAGCACACGTCTGTCCTGCGGGAGGGGTTCCCGTGGAGAGAGAAGATTGCTTCGATTACACAACCCGCACGAAGGAAACGGTGTTTCAGAAAATGGCCTGTTGTTTTCCCTCCGTGTTAATTCTGTACGCACCCCCCCCCCCCCTCCAGAGTTTGGTTTCATATTGTCAAAGTAGCGGCAGGCCTGACTCGCGGCCACTGTGCCACAAAAAACAACTGCATCCTTCCTGCGCACGCGGTGAGTCAGCACTGGGTGGAAGCGCACGGGGGGGGGTGTAGGCATGGGAGTGAACCGACTTCGGAAGGCGGTGGACCGAATAAGCCTTCGGGGCCGCAACGGGTGTCTCACGGGAGGAGTCACGCTTTCCACGCCGCGGCAAATGTGCCTCCTCCGAATACTCCCCCGTTAGCCTCGGGTTGAGTCCCGCGGCCTCCAGTTGCAGGACATGTCTTACGTTTATTCAAGGAAACACCTACGCATCAGTGGGTATGACGAGGGGACCCCTCTCCTCCGGGTGTCATACCATCCCTTCCACCCCGTCGTTGTTACCCGCCCTAAACCGGTGGCTCGTTGGAGACACACAATCACGGAGATCGGTCATTATATGTCCTATTAAAGATGCCGTCAGGTGGAGGGGTCAGTGTAGGGTTCCTCCCTACTATGGATGACCCACGTTAAGCTGCTTCCATGTTGTGCAATCCAGAATCGAACCCAACCGATCGTACTCATTTGGTCCACACAGCTACACGCGTAAGCAGAGCGTGCGAACTGGCAACTAATAGCTCCTGTTGAGAACGCACCGGGGTCCGAGTGTGTAGTTGTACATACATGTATGGCTTATGTATGTACATACATACGTGTATGGCTTTGATTTTGCAATAATGTATGACACTGCTGTCGAAAAACTTATTTTACGAGTGAAATACCTAGTTACAGCAAAGTACATGCTATGGGGCAGAATGACTGATTTTAATATTTGCAGGGTTATGGGTTTGATTCTGCAACCTGGTCACTGCAGTAAGATTCTCCCGGCTGCCCCGTGTGAAGTGGGCCTGCTGTTAACTCTCATGGTGTGTTTGGTATTGGCTTTTCACTCCAAAACCCCGGTTTCTCTTCCTTTGTTAGCCACACTACAAGACCTTATGAACTGAACCTGATTTGCTACTGAAGCGGCTTTTACTCAGGCAGACAATTCCCCATGTATTTTCACGGATTACTAGATGATGTCGGTGTTCACATCACAAACCCGCTGGCAAAACGGATCTAACTCGCCCAAAGAAACAATTGTGAAAAAATGTGAAGCGTTGGCCAGTGTCCACATCGACTCGTAATAACTGGCCCATGGTAATTATTAACTAAATGACGGATATTAATGCGCGGCATTTATATCGCGCGCATTAATGCTCCGCCAAAAACGTGTATTAGTCTTTATTTGGCGCACGTATTCCAGTTAACCTCATATATAGAACGCGGGATTTAGTACGCATTATAAAACCGCCTCCCCTACGCTGGACACTGTTGTCTAACCGACTGATAGTCGCGTTGTTTCTGTCATCTGACTCTTTTCCTGTTGGGAAAAAAAAAGTTTCTAAACCCCACCTCTTCTCTGACTGTAAGCACACACGTAGAGTGGTTCGAGAACCGGACGAGGGAAGACTGCTAAAGGATTATGATAACAAATGTAATGCATCGATCATTACGTTTTTTGGATTTCGATAATAACAATGATATTGTAGCTTGGCTCAAAAGCGTAGTTACCCACGACGGACAATACATGATTGTTTTTTGATCTGCGTTTCTCTTTAAAAAGTAAACTACCAGACAGGTTTGTACAGCTCTTCCTGTTGCCAACTCGGTGGATATGAAGTTCTTATTGAAAATACAAGTAATTGAGACATTGAACATTTCCATAGGGCGAGATTGCAAATATGGATACAGTTTGCCAAACGGATGTGGACTTTGTTGACCGAACCCATACGTTTCAGCCGGACACGGTTTTTCGTGCGGTGGTTTTAAGTCAAGTTGGTCAGTTTTGAAACTTGCCGTAAAGCACGGGGTTCGCAGGACTGAATGCTCCTTTCCTGCTATTCTTCTCCTTCTCAGGGCTTCCTGCTTATGGTGGTCACGGCACTTAATGGCTAAAAATACAGAAAACTCAAAATGGACAGCTAAATGGAGTTAAACTCTTCCGTTGGTGTTATTATTGACCATGGTTCTGAATATTATACAACCACCTGATGCTTATTTCACTGAGTGATCTATCCGGTGCGCTGAACACTCGTGGATTTAGCAGTAACACAATAGGTTCGCCTTTATTTCAAATCTAAAGACGCAGCGTTTAATATATTGTATTACTTTGAACGGGTAATTTAGTGAGCCATGTGCTCATATTACTCATTGATGAACGACACACCAAATCAGTTAAGTCGGAAAATGCTTTATGGAGACATTTTTTACTCGATTGCAAATTTGGCAGAACTGGTCAAATCCATGGCGTTTGTTTGATTGTCGCGAATTCCACTTGAAACATGAGCAGTCAATGTCGAGTTGCATGACCAACACTCTTTACTCTGTATTTTCTGAACACTTTGGTGTTCCAGTTGGCCAGGCCTTTGAAAAACGTCCACTGGTGCCTGATGAGCCAACTAGACACCGAGGAACGGGAGAGGGGCGCAGTAAAGTACTCCATTGTACTTTATTCTCTAAGTTGTACAGAAACAAAACCAGTGTCTGAACATCTGCTCCTCGTGCCTCCATGGAGCCGCTGAAGAACATTTTTAGCCGCAGCCCGCTGTCGAACTGGAAGGGTTTGGATCAGTCGCAAAAAGGAAACTTCACCAATCCCGTATGGACCGCTTTGTTCGACTATGAGGCGTCCGGTAAAGACGAGCTCACCCTCCACAAAGGTGACCTGGTGGAGGTCCTGTCGCTGGACTCTGAGATATCCGGCGATGAGGGCTGGTGGGCAGGCAAGGTCAACAACAAAGTTGGCATCTTCCCATCGAACTACGTCTCCATCAAGCCCCCGACGTACGGGCAACTCCCGGGCCCAGGGGTGGGGGTGGTCCGGGAGCTCGGGCCCGCCGTGGTGGGGGTGGGGGAGTTCGAGCCCGAGGCGGTGGACTTCCGGGAGCTGAGCCTGGAGGAGGTCATCGGTGTCGGCGGCTTCGGCAAGGTGTACCGGGGCACCTGGCGGGGCCGGCTGGTGGCGGTCAAGGCGGCCCGCCAGGACCCAGACGAGGACATCAGCGCGACGGCCCAGAACGTGCGCCAGGAGGCCCGGCTGTTCGCCATGCTCACCCACGCCAACATCATCGCCCTCAAAGGCGTGTGCCTGCAGGAGCCCAACCTGTGCCTCATCATGGAGTACGCGTCGGGCGGGCCCCTCAGCCGGGCGCTGGCGGGACGCCGCATACCGCCGCACGTCCTGGTGGACTGGGCGGTGCAGATCGCCCGGGGCATGCTCTACCTGCACACAGGGGCCATCGTCCCCGTCATCCACCGCGACCTCAAGTCCAACAACAGTAAGTGGCCGCGGGTCGCGTTGCCCTGGCGCCACCGGCCCGGTTCCCACGGTGCGCCGTGGGCACGGGTGTTGTGGGCGGAGGGGGGTGGTCACAAATGGGTGTCGGTGCTGTGATTCGCTGTCATTTCCTTGCTGTCAAATTCGGCGGGGCCAGTTCACTTGGCTGCAGGGGTGAAATGCTTGTGGGCTCTTGGGTCTCTCCCCTCTGCGCAACAGCGCTGTCCCCTCTGCGCAACAGCGCTGTCCCCTCTGCGCAACAGTGCTGTCTCCAATAGCTCACAGATGACAAACGCCGGCATAGGATTTTATCAAGCACATCTCATTGTTGTCGTCCCTTCGAACCGCATACTCGGACACCGTTAATCCGTTCCGTTTGCGGTCTAAAGGATCTCAGTTACAGCACGTCATGTTTTGCTGTTTCTCTCAGTTGGATCTCGGTGGGAGCGTGAGAAATTGGAATATTGTTTTGACGGGGCGTCTCTTTCTGTTGCATTGGGTTATTGCTTCAGGTCATGTGGTAACTGTGGTCTGTATTTATATAACAGAGGGAGAGGTGTCCAGCTGATGAGATTGTGAAAGTCCAGCAAGCGTTTCTCGATAGCTAGACGTGTTGCTACGCAAGCAAAGGTCAAGAGTTCTAGTGGGTGCATTTGAAGACTGTCACAACTCGCTCTTTGGACTTTAATGCAATGTATTGTGGGAAAAACCATCATGCAGGCTTAGGTAGGAGTTTTGGCCTTGCGCTAGCCATGTAGGTCAATGCAATGGACCTGGCGATTAAGCCACTTCAAATGTATGATATAATGGGTACAAAAAACAATGTTTTTGAGAACACAAGGTAACTGTTTTCCAACACTTCAAACCATAGGCAAGTAATGCTCTTCCTCATTGTTACCAGGAGCAACATTTTCCACTACCTTTTAGTTCTACTGTTATTCCCTCTGAATATACCCCAGAGTCCCCACTGCCTGATAAACACTTTTTTTTTGTTAACAAGAAGTGGTTTAAATTTCGGGTTGAAATGAAGGGTTTGAGTGGCAGATACTCTCATGCTCAAAGATTTGGGTCAGTAACTGACAGTTTTCGGGTTTGAATCCCAGAGCCGACTAGAGCGTCTGCCCCGTGACTTAAAACTAAATCTAATGTAAAACCTATGGAGCGATACATCCAACGCCAAAGCAAAGGGCGCTCTCAGTCCTGTTGAGATGTTATCAGGGTGGTAACTCTTGTCGCAGGCCTGCCAGTACTTGTCCCCGTAAAAGATCTCTGTTGTGTACCTGAGCAAAGCCCTGTTGTTCGGAGAAAGGTAGGTCTGTGTTGGCTGACGGGGAGCCTGACCGGCCCAAGGCTCGAAAGAATGATAGAGAGGCACACATGCTATTCGGGTTGGTAGCTGTTGAATCAACATCGAGGCGTTCAGGGTTTTACAGATGACCACAAACTACTGAACCACCAACGAGACCTGAGCTATAGCTGGGAAGCACGGGTGACAGAAGCCCAAGTTCCCAGAATATGATGTTTCAGTACACAATAATAAAAAAAACACTTAAGTTAATTACATATTTTATTGTGTGGAGTTTTACAAACGCTGAGCTGTGCTGTGTGACAAGTCCCGATTACACCATGCGATGTGCAAGGCAAATTAACCTGCGTTCTTTGTGCTGTAGTTACAAACTCCTGAAGTTTAGGATAGCTAGTGTCCTTATGGCGAATTCTGATTAAAAAGGGTGATTAAAGAAGGTACACATAGAGGAAGTCCTTGGTTTCAGTCCAAGTGTGAATAAGTTGAATTCCTCTGAATGAACCTAAATACAGAGCTGGGCGCACACACACAAACGCACACACACAAACAAATGCACACACACAAACAATCGCATACCTCAGTCATCTTAGTCAGTCATTAACCCTGACACACACGATCAGTCATAAATACATTGGCACATACAGTGTATTTACACAAACTGTGTTCACCTGGAAAAAAACATTAAGTAAGCGTTGGTGAAGTCAAACTTATCAATAATATGTCTGTGCATCTGGGATCGTGTCCTGTGTAGACCAGTCAACAAGTACCAGGCTGTAGAGGACAGGTCTGGGATCGTGTCCTGTGTAGACCAGTCATTAACCCTGGGATTGTGTCCTTGTAAACTGTTAAACTTGTTGTGCCACCACATGACTAAGGGCTCTGAAATTAGAAAGAGAAACCTCTGTTAATCTATGCAAATGGGATTAGTTAGAGATGATGCTGGTTCTGTTTGTACGTCAAAATACATAGTGTTATGTGTGTTTGTGTATACATTAGTTACATTAGGAAATCAGTCATAGTGTTTGTTGGCTGCAAGGGAGTGAATGGAAATCAGTAGCTCATCTCATCTGCACCTTCAAACCCCCCCCCAAAAATAGTGTACTATTTCTATGGCCCGTTGAGGTCTTCTGGGAACAGACTGAAGGCGGTATATAATCACACATTTTACCAATCCAGACAGAAATCAGTTGAGGTTTTTACAACAACTGAGACAAAGTTCCTTGCTTTGTTCTTGGCCTGTTGGCACAGACGACCGCGTTCCATCGCCAGGCCGATTGCAGGTAACCACCCCCACCTCAGCCTTGACAGGAACGAACTTACCCGTATCCTTTCACTGGCATAGGCACATCTTCAATGGCTGTGTGTTGTTGCCGGTGACGGGCGAAGACTCACATGTGTTCCCATTGGCCGGTGTCTGACCCTGGCTGTGACAAGAGGAGCAGTAGGCCGGGACTCAGCCCTTCTCTGTGTTCCCATTGGCCGGTGTCTCACTCTGGCTGTGATAAGAGGAGCAGTAGGCCGGGACTCAGCCCTTCTCTGTGTTCCCATTGGCCGGTGTCTCACTCTGGCTGTGATAAGAGGAGCAGTTGGCCAGGGCTCAGCCCTTCTCTGTGTTCCCTGCCCTTTATTTTGAAAATGTCAGCAGGCTGCATCCGGAGATCCCAGGGACTGATGGAGAGGGGGGGGGGCAGGTAGGAGCTTGCACCGGATTCCCGTATGCACGTACACACACACACACTCACATGCACGTACACACACACACACACAAAAGCACGCAGAGGCACTGTTGGCTCAAATGGGTAAGTTTGGCTTTGATGCAAACATGCAACAACGTGTTTACAAGCACATAAAGCATCCCATCCCCACACAACACAACCCCACACAACACACACCACAACCTCACACAACATACACAACAACCCCATAAACCACAACACAACCCAACCCCACTCACCACAATTCCACATGTCACAACATCGCACACCACAACACCAAAACAGAACTTCAGGGGCGAGATAAGAGAGAGGAAAGTGTAAAGCCACACCAGGATGTTGAGAGCAGACAGGGTTCACCAAACTCAGGAAATCATGGCAAATATCTTTCTAGACTGTTTTCTCACACTAGCTCAGTTTGGCTTTCCCCTGCTGTGTATTTAATGGACTTGTGACATGCTAAATTCTAGGATCAGTTTGATATTTGGCTATGATCATTTTAATAACCTTGCAGTGTGATGCTTTCTTTTGTTATGGCCGGACATTTGAATGTTGAAACCTACTAATACGTCTGCAATTCGGTTTGTCTTTGTCAGTATGTAGAAACTGATGTATTTGTTCCAGTACCATTCTACAAGGCTAGTAACATTGAAGGTAAATATTTTTCTTTCTTCAGGCAACTAGCGACGCACCATCACACTGTTCCCTGTGGTATGAATGAAGGGGCTTGTTTAACAAAAGTCGATAGCTGCTCAGTTACCAACCCACTAGCCAGAAACACAACTTGGTTGCACATAAGGCTATTTGTGAATCTCCATCGCCGGTAACCTTAGCAACCCTATGTTCCTGGGTTCTCCCGGATGCTGTAATAGTAAGAGGTGAAGCGGGAAGTCTGTATTGACCCTGCTGACCTATTATCCAGTGTTGGCGGTTAGCTAGCGAGTAGCGTAGCCCCGGTTAATAGGTGAGCCATCATAGGCCAGCCAGTGCCTAAAGAGGCTATGCAGATATTTTAGGTAATGTTTAGATGCGTTTGAGATTCAGACGTTTTTGAGGATTTGCGCAGGCACTCTGCTGTCCTAGTGTCAAGAGGCAGATCCGCCACTGGGGTTCTGCCACAAAAGAGCTTTGACCGGGACTGAGTTGGAACCAGCATCTCTGTGTCCGGGTTCTCTTACATGTCGGTGGCAGAACGAAGTGGTCGGAAAGGGAGGTAGTGTTTGAGCGTTGCCTGAAGTTTGGGAGAGGCAGTTCCCCTCGCTGCTCCGTAGTCAGGCACCAGGCTCTTGTGGTGGATGCAAGCTTCGACGGGAAGCGAGTGGACTGTGTGTGAGTGTGCTGGGTGATATCATATACAGTGGGGCAAAAAAGTATTTAGTCAGCCACCAATTGTGCAAGTTCTCCCACTGAAAAAGATGAGAGGCCTGTAATTTTCATCACAGGTACACTTCAACTATGACAGACAAAATAAGGAAAAGAAATTCAGAAAATCACATTGTAGAATTTTTTATGAATTTATTTGCAAATTAACAACTCCAATGTGTTGTCTTCATTACCAATTACCTACACTGGCAAGTCTACGTGTTCTACTCTCACTCAGTTGGTATCTCTCTCTGGTCTCACTCCGTCGGTCACTCTGGTCTCACTCCGTTGTTCACTCTGGTCTCACTCCGTCGGTCACTCTGGTCTCACTCCGTCGGTCACTCTGGTCTCACTCCGTCGGTCACTCTGGTCTCACTCCGTCGGTCACTCTGGTCTCACTCTGTCGGTTACTGTCTCTCTGGTTTCACTTCGTTGGTCACTCTCTCTGGTCTCACTCTGTTGGTCACTCTCTCTCTGGTCTCACTCCGCCTGTCATTCTGATTTCACTCCGTTGGTCACTCTCTCTCTGGTTTCACTCCGTTGGTCACTCTCTCTCTGGTCTCACTCCGTTGGTCACTCTCTTTCTGGTTTCACTGTCGGTCACTCTCTCTCTCTGGTCTCACTGTCAGTCACTCTCTCTCTGGTCTCACTCCGCCTATCACTCTGGTCTCACTCTGACGGTTACTCTCTCGCTGGTTTCTCTCCGTTGGTCACTCTCTCTCTGGTCTTACTCCGTTGGTCACTTTCGTGCTGTTTCTGTCTCTCTGTTACATTCTAGCATTAATTAGCTCAATTCAATTTAATGCTTTATTGGCATGGGAAACATTTGTTGATGTTGCTGAAGTGTGTGGAAAATAAGCATAAAATAAACGCAAGAGGGAAAGTAGACATTACACACACACACACACACACACACAAAAGGTTTTGAGAGGACGAGAGCTGTTCATGTTATCAGCAATGTACAGTGCCCTCCTTCCTCCAGTCCTCCCTGTCAGAGTTAGTTGCCAGACTGTCTGTCAGCCAATGGCTACGTCCCTCAGTGGACAAAGCTCCCGTTCTTCCCGGGGAAAGCCCCCACCCCTGCCGGAATTCTCCCTCGCCTCCAGGCAGACAGACGAGGGGAGGAGAGGGGGAGAGATAAGGGAGTGTAGGGAAAAATGGTGATGGGGGGTGGATCTAACGCTTGTTTGCTGATCACTTTATGTATCACCAATCACTGCAACCCCACTGATTAATTCAGTCAGGTTGTCAAGTCAACTGGGCAACTTGCCCTGAGCGAATCGTGATTTCATAACCCTAACCCTTTCCAAACCGTTGTTAATGGCAGGCGGTGGACACGCCCATTCCACCTACACGCACACTTGCTGCGTGCTAGGTTGCTACTGTTACCGTTCTGCTGCCATGCCTACCAGTTTGTTTGTTTGTCTGTATGTATGCAAAACGATCTCCGATCCACAGGCTGGTTTTGCGCGGGCACTTCCTGTGAGTGGCGGACAACATGAATGTAGTGTTGTTCCGGTTCTCTGCGTCTCTGTGTGTATATTCCTATTCCACATTGTCTGTATGTCTGTCTACATTGTGGCCTAGCAAGCGTTTCCCTGTTAGTCTTCGACTGTCGATTATGACACACGTGATGAATGCGATTCGCTTTTCCCCCGCGCTCGCTGGCATTGACACATCCCCACTGTTGAGAAATGTCCTCCGATTTAACTAGAGTCGCTGTGCCACTGGCTACACTTCCTGGAATGGCCTCTGGAGGAACGCGAGTGTCCGTCTTCTCCTCGGGGCTTCTGTGGAAACGGGGGGGTCCGAAAGCACCCAAGCACCCACGCTTTCTGAAGAATTTCTAAATAGCTCGAGTGCTCCCGAGGTAAGACCACGGGCCCCCCCCCCCCCCCCCGCTTCTCTAACGGAACACGTCAGAAGAGCGTGCCTCCAGTACCCGGGGATCCATTGTGGTTTTCGGCCTCCACCTACTCCGTTTCTGAACAACACACAGTGGAAAACAGAATCCCGTTGCCGTAGGGATGGAGCTGCTGTCCCGTGGGTGGCTTTGTTTTCCCTGCCTGTGTCAGGAGGTTGCCTGAGCAGGATTTAGACACCAGGTCCGTGCCGGAGTGGTACCGCATGTCCGTCTGGACGGAGGGCCGTTGGTCTTCCTCCACCTTTTTCACAGTGGGTGACCACTGAACATGGGCCCCGCACCCTCGCCGGTGAGCACCACAGTGTTCACTGTCTCAGACTTCTAGTTCGTCCATCTATGAATTCCTCATTGGTCAGCGGTCACATACTAGGCCCCGGATCACTGTTTATTGTTCTAGTAGCCAATGGCATCGAGGCGTTGGAATGACACTGTCACGTGGTAGGAGGAGCCACGGGTTCACTCGGCCTCGGCAGGGAAAGCAGAGGAAGCATACTAAACATGCTGACATTGCTAAAACTGTGTGTCTGTCCGTGTGTGTGTGTGTGTGTGTGTTTGTGTGACACAACAGGAGCAGACACTGGCAGATACCTCTGAGTCTGTTCATGGATAAGATAACTTATTTTTTCTTGTTGGAGCGACCGATTCGGTAACTGACCCGTATCCCACTGTTCTTTCTGGCTGGTCCCCTTTAGCTCAGCTGGTAGAGCCATGGCACGGTAGCGGGTTCGATTTCCGCTGGAGGGCCGGGCTGGGAGGTTTCTGCTAAATTACTGAAATGTCTGTTTTACTGCGTCTGAGAATAGTATTTCGCTTTTGCCCACAACGAAGCCGAGTGAAAGGGTTGTTGTGTTGTTTGTGGAAGGGCTCGAGCCGATTGGTCCGTTCAGTGTCACTTCCTGGAGACGAGTTCATGAGAGCAGGCCGAGAGGAAATGGAAGCTATTGCCCTGACTTTAGCTGCCTACTAAATACCACCCAAGTCCCTAGTTAAAAGGCTGTTTACGAGGCCGCGCGCTGTAGCCAACCCGTTTGGTTAGGCTTCTTTTAAGTGCGTGATCAATGTTTTACTGGAAATCCCTTGAAGAACAGAAAGTCAACGAAAGACTTCTAATGTACGGGCTGCGTTGGTCTGGTTTCCCCCTTTCCACAATGCAATGCCATGAATGTGTCCTGGATGTGTCCTGGGTGTGTCCTGGATGTGTCCTGGATGTGTCCTGGATGTGTCCTGGATGTGTCCTGGATGTGTCCTGGATGTGTCCTGGATGTGTCCTGGATGTGTCCTGGATGATCTCTCACCGACGCGTTAGGTGCCGATCCCCCCGTCCTCTGGGTGTAGCAGAAGGCTTTTACAAACTAAGTCTAACTGTAATTCTAAATGTCAGCCTCGCTGGCTTCTCAATGCAGGTTGATTTTACCTGACGTTAGTCATGCTCTGTAGAGGCTAGCCAACCATCTGCTGAAGCCTTACAAAGCAGAGATAATTAAGAACAGGAAAAGCAAGTTCACCAATGTCCCAGTGTGTACCAGTGGTCACAATAAAATAGTATATGTGCCATTTTGCCTTTTTACCGAGAGAGGATAAAAATCGAATCAAATCTAATCAGTATTAAAACAACACATTTTTTTCTTTTCTTTGGTTGTTAAATAGATCTGCCTTGTTTACCTTTTCACATATTTTCCAAATATTTACAGCTAGTGGCCAATCCCTCAACTAGTGTTTGTTATTTTCATAATGTACATTTGAAGTACTTGAGGATATTATTTTGAACATCTATTCCGGAAGGTCGGATTATTTTCAGAGTTTAGCAGTGACGGTTCTCTTGTTGTGCTACAGTCTCATTCAATGTTATGACTCTAGTCTATTGTGTAAAGTAATGAATGGGTCTGAGGCTTTGTTTCTGTGTGTGTGTGTAGGTATCTGTGTGTGTAGGTATCTGTGTGTGTAGGTATCTGTGTGTGTAGGTATCTGTGTGTGTAGGTATCTGTGTGTGTAGGTATCTGTGTGTGTGTGCACGTATGTAACAACATCATTGGCCTTGCATGGGTGTTTATGAATTATGCAGGCACAGTGTTACTTCCCTTTTCCCAATGATTCCTATAATTGCATTTTAATTGCTTCAATAGCTTAACAAGGGTTTATGGGTTCTTCAAAAAACTGAAAGTTTTTCTGGCATCAGTTTTATTGAGGAAGTGTATATTTCAGTAGTGGTTTGTAACTCTCTGTTACCTGTTTACATCTGTTTGAATCCCAAATGTGAAGTGCCTCCTTAATGAATCTGGGTCTTTCCTCCCTGGGCTCAGTCCTCCTCGCCCAGCCTATGGAGAACGACTGCATGGAAGGGATCACCCTGAAGATCACCGACTTCGGCCTGGCAAGGGAATGGCACCAGACCACTAAGATGAGTACGGCTGGAACCTACGCCTGGATGGCCCCGGAGGTCATCAAGTCCTCCACCTTCTCCAAGAGCAGCGACGTCTGGAGGTAAAGCTGTGTGTGTGTGTGTGTGTGTGTGTGTGGTAAGCTATATCCAGCCATGAATTGCTTCCAACATTGACTTGTGTATGACGACCAGAAATGATAACCTCCCTGCTTGAATAACGGTAGAATCTAGATACAGGTCAGTTAAAGCACTTGTACATGCCAGGACTGGGTGTCTGGGCGCTTGTCCTTGTGAGAGAAAAGGGGCGGAGCAGAGGGACCATGTGATCACAGCAGCAGCACTGTTTAATGATGTCCTGCACACTGTCCTACTGTCTGAGAGAGAGAAGCCGTGTTGTAGACTTGACTGCCGTGTGTGTGTGTCAGCCTTTCGCTTTCCTCTGTCATCTCGCTGTTCCAACGCAAGCCTCCACTAACTTGTCATAACAAATCCACTTTGCATGCTTGAATGACCGGGTGTTGTGGACCTGCTACGAAAATGAAGGGCAATCTCCCCGTCGTCTTTCGTCCAGGTCCCAAATAGCATCCTATACCCCATATCATGCACCAATCACCACCGTTCAGGGAGAAGTGTGCTAGTTGGGACGTGCATGTGCCCTCCTTCCTCCCTTGCAATGACAGGCTTGGGGGTACGAGCAGACCAGTGGAGTAGCCGTGTTGGCGTTTGGCGCTGTAATTAAAGGCCTGAATAAAGGCTCTCCACTTGGAGACGGCCCACGGTGGCGTTCAGAGGAGTGCGCGTTTAATTGGCAGTGTGGGAGATCCTCGGGTCCTGCCGGTCTTTGAGGGTCAGTGTCACTGCGCCCGGGTCCCCCATCGTGTGCGCACGTACGCGTGCGTTCCAGCGTTTGGGAATGTTGTTGTGAACAGCGACGTATTGCCATAGCCTGCCTTCTCGCAGACCCGTCACGCCTCGTGGAATGATTGAGTCCAACGTGTCCATGCTGGATGCACTCGGGATCTGTTTGACAAACTGCTCTAACCTTCCATTGAGTGTCTTTTCGCCATTCATCTCATCACTCTCTTTTTCTTTCTCTCTCTCTCCCCCCACTAGTTATGGGGTTCTTTTGTGGGAGTTGCTGACAGGAGAGGTTCCCTACAGGGGGATTGACGGCCTGGCTGTGGCCTACGGAGTGGCGGTCAACAAACTCACCCTCCCCATCCCCTCCACCTGCCCCGAGCCCTTCGCCCAGCTCATGGAAGGTAAAGCACCGCGGCTTAGAGTGTAAACGCCGCCCTCGCCATCGTTCCCCAACTGACCGCTCCGGGGCCTGTTGTGGTGTGTTGACAGAAGCTTAAGAAAAAGATTCAAAAGTGTAAAGAGTTTGCCAATGGTCACATGTTCTACCATTTGGGTTGGGGGTGTGCAGACCCAGTTCTAGACTGTTCTGATTGAGGGGGCATTGGGAAATGTTGGGGGGGGGGTTATTGTCCTTTATATTATGTGATGTCAAATACAGAGCTGTTGGCAGCTTTCCTCTAATTTCTTTTAAGTGTTGTCTACTGTTTCAGTGATGCCCAGTATCACAGCGTCATCCATCCTAAAAGTAAAGTCATATTTCCAAATGAATCAATATAATGGTATTGGAACGGTTAATTAAATCATCTGACTTAACACTGGTGCCGTGGGCCCTGGGTTCCTCCTGGTGCAGGACAAGGCCCATCTACACGTAGCCAGACTGTGTAGGCAGTTCCTGGGTGACAAAGGCCTTGATGCGATTGACTGGCCCTCACGTTCCCCAGACCTGAATCCAATTGAGAACCTCTGGGACGTTGTGTATCGGTGCGTTCGACAAGTAGTGCCACAGACTGTCCTCGAGCTCAATGATGCCCTGATCCAAGTCTGGGTCAAGAGATCTTCCCGGACACCATCCACTGTCCAGGCCCAGACGTTGTTGTGAGTGCATACAGGCACGTGGGATCCATACTCACTACTGAGTCATATTATAAGTTGACAAAATTATATTCACCCCATTTGGAACAGCCTGCGATTTCAATTGTTTACTTTCACCCGATTTAGATTCCAGCCCACAATCGGTTGGTGATTCTGGTTCCCACTGACCATTGTTAAGTCATTTTGTTCTCAACGAATTACCCAATACGAAGCCATTCATCTAGGCTAAATTAATATGTACTGAAGCAAATGTTTCACCATTTAGATATCACATCCTTTTCTGTCACATAAAACCATATATCCACAAATAATTCAATGTTTTGCTTTAATGAGCCTTCCGTCAAGTACAAGTGCTGGATCCAGTCTGGAAAATCTATTGAATTTGTTACATCGGACAGAGCTATAGGTGCATTTTGTATGCGTTTACAAAGGCATATATACATAGAGAAATAATCCTATTTTAGACTTGTTGGACAGGAAATGAGCTTCAAAACCAAATGTTTGAAGGTCCCTCCAGTTAAACAACATTTAACTGGTGGTTTTTCATGAGGTACTTTTCTTGGAAACAAGAAACACTGCTGTTTGTACACATTATAGACCATCATAGATACATGGTCACTGTGTGTTTGTGTGTGTGTGTGTGTGTGTGTGTG